>CANHQG010000353.1:0-40000 GCA_947462335.1 Harmothoe impar
CGCAAAGTAATATGGTAGTTTTTAGCTTTAAAATGGAGTTATATTGAAAGAAACATAGCGCACGGAAGAGAAAAGATCCAATATTTGGACGTACAATGGGTAAATTAGGCCTAGAACCAAGTCACTGGTCAAACGAAGCCAATGAAAAAAAGTATCATGACGACGAAATTCGTAACCAAAACGTCGCGCACGGTCCGGGAATCAAACCCCAGCCGCCGCGGTGGAAAGCGAAAAACACTGACAAAGCGGCCTCATTCGGCGACTTTGACCCGCTGAACTTACGTATCCTTATGCGCTACCGGAAGTGAAGTTTTCGCGAAATACGGAGGTTTGAGGAAATACGGGGACTGGTTATTCAGCTTTGAGGAAATACGAGGCTCAGTGTTGTACTCTACCCGACTTGATATTTCCTCAAACCATTTAAAAATAAATTTTAATTGTAATCATTTATGGCCAAATCAGGATAGATATATATATAGTTTGACAGATGACAGCCCTTAATAAATCATGGATGATTTAATGGTTCTTAACTTCTATATTTAGCCTCCATTTTAGTTTTTGCACCCGGCTCTGGTTAGAGACTGCTGATATAGTTAAAGGGATGTATTATATCATAATAAACGATTTGAAAGAGAGGTAAACACAATTAATGCCATCATTCCATCAGTAATATTTGCTATTAACACTGATTGCATTATATTGTCATTATATTGATCAAGCGTATTACCCATACAGAACATTTATATCACACTGACAATTATCATCTCTATTATGTGACTGCCCACATTCATGCCAACATGTATGTGGAATACCTGATCGTATCCTATATTCCACCATAGAATCTTATCTTAAACACATACAAAGTAATGAAATAGACCCAACAAAAAAAAATTGAGATTTCCCTCCTTCCTTGACACCTTACCAACAGGTACTGTGGGGGGTTGATGACACACGGGGGGGGGAGAATGTCTTTGATGCCCTGACCTCTGTGACCTGTATTCTGGTTAGTAACATCTAAAGATCCACTCACCATGGCCTGGGGCTGAGTGACTGAGGTACAGACATGGGTCTGTCACCTCCTCTCTTTACTTAACCATTATAGGATGACAGCGTAACTCATTATCAAGTGCACACAGATTGATAAACAGGGGTCATGTTCATTTGTTGTCACGACATAGGAACATCAATATTGTTAATCAGCACACAGCTTAGGTTAGATTTCCGTAATGATCAAGCAATTTGTCCCTACCAGCTTCAAGAGTCAGCCCTATTGCAAAACATTTTACAGGTAGGATGGCAACAAATACCGTACCGTTGCAATAAAGTGCCTGCTCTTGAAAGAGCGCTGGTCTTGAATAAGCGGTGGGGGTATAGTGGCCTCCAAATGTTTCTTAAACACTAAAATCATGACGTTGAATAAGCGCCCGTCTTGTATAAGTGCCTGGGTAAGATTCCCACCAAATCGAAAAGCATCCCGGCACTTAATTGAGACGGTACGGTATGGATATACAATACTTAGGGCCAGGGTACTGGGTTTCTAGGTATATAATGTCCAATAATTCAACCCTATATAGTTAGCATGATGGCTAAAGGCAACATGGGTGAAATATAAAACATTATGAGGAAACCCAAGTACCCAAGTTCTTATATGTAAAATACAGTACTCAAGTCGCCAAAATAAGGTATTCTGATAGGCTTATATGATTCTTCTAAGTTAGGGGACAGCCTATATGCAAGTAAGTCTGGTTTTCAAGTATGTCCTGTTGAAGTTGTCACACAATTGATTCACAGTGAGTAGGACACCCATACATTTGCTTCGAGGATGACATTCAAAAAGACACAAAATTCCACTTGGTAATAGAGTTATTCATCCTAATCTATAGAAATCCGACAGAACCCCAAATTATGTGAAACCATAGTACTTAGTAGCCATAGATCACCAGATGGACTCGTGACTGCCCCTCCTACACAAGCCCCTTAAGAACCATTTCTCATTCCACAACCCTCAAATATTCAATTGTGAGTACAAGTGTGCCGTGAAAAGGGTGAGTGAGTGCATCCTCTTACCACCTGGTGGCATTTTAGATCTTTGAGGACTGCATGATGCCTGAAGGTTTCATGTTCCTCTATCCTCATGATGCGTCAATGCAGTGTTAATCAGTAACTCGCATCATGCTGACCTCCTTATTGAACACCATAGGGTCAGCATGATGCCCATGTGCAGCACCAGTGAGTTATTGCCAGGGTTGCATTCATGTGTAAAGATGACAGGGCAGATCTGTGCATTAGAACACAATGTGATCTTGAAGCATTAAAGGATTAACTTCAGCCATTTGTGGGTATCCACAACGTTGTCTTCTAATAATGTCTTCCCACCTCAGCCGGGTGAATCTCACCTGGGTTAAGTGGCACCTGTCTGACTATCTGTCCCAGCATAGCACTTTGATCAACTACTGTGAATGTATATATTTTCAAGCGTGTAAATTCTTGCGGAATATTTGAAAAAGGCAAATTCGCGGGTATTTAAACTATACTGAAGTATATAAAGAAAACACAGAATTTCAATTTACGTGAATTCCGCGAAAATATATACCCAGCAAAATAAAGTACAACCACAGTGTGCCTATAGTCATTGCGATGCATGAATGCAGCCCAGGTGGGTCTACTAGCACCATTCTCCCAACCCGGCAATCATGGTCAATACACTCAAGACGGGTCTGTATGATGCATAATGGGGCAATGGTGAATAGATTTGCCAAAGCTGTATTCATGCATCATAAAAACCAAGGGCCCAGCACATTAAAGCAGTATGCTGCCCCTAAAGGGTACACACCCCAATCCTTACAGTGCCTCCACCAAGAGTTAGAGTAAAGCTAGGTCCTAACTGATAGTCAGGGTCTTTTATAGCAGAGCTGGGAGTTTAAGTGGCACCTGTCAGCATCAATAGCTACCTGCATGGCGTATCACATGTGGGGCACCTCAGTTCAAGTAAGACATGCACTCAGCTTGTTGCCCCAAGTGGTCACATTTTTACCCCAGAGCAGTGTGGATCATAAGTAACACTTCTGTTTGTATGTTCATGTAGTATTACATAGTTACATGAGCTTCTGTTTCAAAATGAAGTGTCAATATCTCCCTGGTTTAATGGGTCAATCCCTAGCTGGCCCTGTCCTTCCTCTGCCCCTTCGCCTCTTCACTTGGGCTTGTAGAATCCTCTTTTGTAGTATGATTGATGAGCATTCCTTGTTACCCACACATTCCGTGATCCACGGCCCCTTATCAGATCAAGCCAGACTTATTACTGATTAGTCAGCTCTCCACTTTTAACCTGGAGGTGGCAGAAGGGCAGGGTGGGGAGGGTGGTATATATGTGTGTGTGTGGGGGGGGGGGGGTTAGGGCTGTGGTTGTGGTAGGTGTGGGGGTCAGGTGAGGGCACAGTTCAGGTGTGAAGTCCCACACCCTCAGTGCCCTCCTAAATTTTCAGGTGCAGGCCTGCCCCCCCCACCCCCAATAATGCAAGTATAAAGTGGTATCTGGGAACTACCATCACCATTGGGACCTGACATTACATCATAGGACTATAATTTCCTCACTTTACCTATTTTTTTCTTTTATATTCAGCAGACTTGAAATAACATGTTTGCTTACAGTCGGCCCTCACTTCCTTGAATTTGGAAAATGCTATGAAAATTTTCTGAGGAAGCCAATTATGCGAGGAATTCAGTCTAACTGTAGCAAAACATGTTAGGGCAGTTTCCAGCGAGCTGCCTGGAAGTGAGGGGTTTGGGGTAGAGGATATTTGGGTTATTATGGGTCGACTGTACATCTAATAACCTTAGATATTCTGCCATTTTGTACTATGCCCTTTAGTGTCATAATGCATGAATGCAGCCTAGTCTCAGACACTAAACTATCCTCACGAGGTAGGGAGCATGGGCAGGACCGGGAGGCTCTGTTAGTGAGACTAAAATGCACACCTGCTAAGTATGGTCTCAATGTCCCCATGAATCTGATACCTTCTCCAAAAGTTGATATAATGCTTCAATGCAGGACTCTTAAGGTAACCACATGTAACAATATATTAGGGGTGCATTAGTACATCTTGACGACAAAGACCAAGGAGGACAAGCGTATAGTGTATACTAGTCATTCCTCTCTGATGATGATGAATGAGTATGCACCTTAAAGCACTATGCCATCCTTTACGGTTTTAGCTGCACTCTTCACTTCTGTTTACATCCAGGGCTACATTGAATCATATTTCCATGATTTTGCCAATTGCTAGTGACGTCATTAAACTATTAAAGGTACAGACATCAAGATTGGCCTGCCCTAGGCTAGAGTCGAACATTGCCTACAGCACTGCCTAGTGTTGGGGGCATAGACAGTGGGAGGCATCACCCTGTGTATAAAAGCACCAAGTTGTCTTTTTGACAGGATAAGTGTTACTCTGTGAGTAGTATATATTGTATCGGAACAGGACCATGCTTAAGTACTGTTTATTACTCACTCGATATGCAGCCAATCAGAGGCCTCCATTTGGTCACGTGACCCGTTGCCATGGTAACGTGACTTACTTAGGACTCTCAGCCAATCAGAAGCCAGCATTCTGAGTGACCTACTGACCTACTTAGAAGCTCTCAGCCAATCAGAGGCCGGCATTCTGGTAACCATGGTAACGTGACCTACTTACGTCACGTGACCTACTTAGGCTCAGCCAATCAGAAGCCAGCATTCTGGTAACTATGGTAACGTGACCTACTTAGGGTTTGTTTGTAAACAACACCACGTGGCTCTCTTGTTTGTAAACAACACCACGTGACACGTGACATGACGTGTTTTGTTTGTAAACAAAAAAAAATTTATATAACTTATATATAGAAAATAAAACACAACAAGATAATTTCATGTTATGCTAAAATTATATTTTCAAAAAGCACATCTGTTACAGTGACTATGTGTAAGTACGCGCGTTCTCATTCAAACAATATAACACTATTATACTGTAGCAGCAGCAGGTAGGGCAGGAAGAAAAGCAAGAGCACGAGCAGAAGCGACGACACCATTTGCACCATCCGGTCGTTGCGTTGGTAGCGCTACTACCCGTCGCGCATTCAACTGGAGGCTTAAGTGTGACAAATGACGATTCTTTGTCGACGCGACTACTAACATCAGCAGCATCAGCAGCATCAGCAGCAGCATCAGCAGCATCAGCAGCAGCGGCAGCAGCATCGGCAGCAGCGGCACCAGCAGCAGCAGCAGCGGCAGCAGCAGTAGCGTGAGCATTAGCAACAACAGCAGCAGCGGCAGTAGCAAGGGCAACAGAGCGTACACTAGCAGCAGCAGTCCTAACATCAGCAGCGACATCAGCGGCGACATCGGCAGCCGCAACAGCTTTAGCAGCAGCAACGTTGGCATCGGCGGCATTAGTAGCTGCATCGGCAGCAGCAACAGCAACAGTCACAGCCGCAGCAGCCATCACAACGAGCGTCACTAACAGCCGCAGTAAATGCAGCAGTAGCACGATGAGCAGCACTAGCAGCAGCAGTAGCAGCGGCTACAGCAGCAGCTTCACATTCGCGCGCTGCTTCATCATAACACTTCATGTCACGGTCGTAACTTTCCATCATGGTGATCTGCAAATTGAGGCGTGGTGGTGGTAGTAGTAGTAGTAGTAGTAGTAGTAGTAGTAGTAGTAGTAGAGAGAATGATGATGATGATGATGACGAAGACGGTTTCACTCCCCCTTATATACCCTTACTCCGCGGTAGGGCGGCGACTCCTCCTTTTTTCAAGCCACCGGCCAGCTGCCCACTCACGGCAGGTCTTTAGATTAGACTTAAGTCGCTTACTACGCGCTCACCCCTCTAATCACATTTTCCAGCCGCCGGCCAGCTGACTGCTGACGACAGGAGAGGGTGATTATTTTTTTCTTTAGATTTAAGTCGCTTACCACATGCGCACCCTCTAGTCACAGACAGAGTGACAGAAAGGGAGGGGGCCTCTTTGTTCACACTACCTGTAGTTGCTTTCTATACACACTCTAAGCCCATGACCTCCTAATCCTTTATAAAGGTAACACGCGTTCAACTAATTACACTATTGTATGACAGTCGGTACACGGATTAATTTTAAACCACCCTCCCATCTGGATCCATGACTGGTGGGTGGAAGGATCCAGCTGAAAAGCGTGATTAGGGCTTTTGTTTCTCTTATGATAGCAGCAGGTCAGCATGCGACAGCTGAAAATGTCAGACTAAGTCGAACTCTCGTCGCTCCTATAAAAGACTGAGATGCATTCTCTTTCCACACACCCTTCTACCACCGCCACCGCCACCGCCATCGCCACCGCCACCGCCACCGCCGGCCAGCCGACCGCCGCCACCGCCTGCAGTCACCCGGCCGCCCCTACCGTCACCGCCATCACTACTACCGCTACACTTACACGCCAGCAGGAAATTTCGAGCTGAGTCTGCTTATTGCTTATTTTTTTCTTTGAGCTTTTTGTTTTAAAATTTTTTATTTTCACTCAGTCTTTTTTTTTCGGAGGAAAGAAATATGGCGCCGCAGAGGGCGCGAGTTTTTAAAAGACGGACACGCGAACAAAGTGCCCTCCTCAACTGCCCGGCTATTTTTTTATCTCAAAGTAGAGAGCGTCACGTAGTTGAGGCTCACGCTTCTCTTGAAGCGTTCCAAATTCTCGAGAAAAGTAAAGCCGAGTGCCAAAGAAATCGTCGTTATACAAGAGCGGAAAAGGAAAACGTAGCGACATGGCCGAGAGCCGTCTTCTCAGAACAGTATTTACTCCACCAATGCATAATAGCCGCTCTCAGCGCCCCCACTCGTTGGGCGTTTCATCAAAAGGAAGAGCGCTGCTACTCTCACCCTGCCTCCTCTTATAAAGTGAGAATAAGCGCTATGAAACGATTCGACAAGCCGATCGGTTTTTTGGGAGTGACTGCAGCTCCCACTCGGTGGGCGCGCGTTGTGGCTGACGTGAACACGGTCTCTAAACGTTTCGACGTCGTCACTTGTTATCCCGCATATTACAACGCAGCCGAATTGAAGAAGATAGGGACGCACTATTTTAAACCATACGCTCCAATATGTATTTGTCACCGCCGCGCTCGCACTCCTTATTGCTTTTTAGAGACGATCGTGTCACAACACAGAAAAAGAAAAAAAGCGGCAAAGCGACGAGCTTTGCCTAAATGATCAAAAAAAAAGAAAAAAGATTGATCTGCGCTTTTCTCTCCTCCTCCCCTCCTCCTCTTCTTTTTAAAAAAAAAATAAATATTTGTATCAGACTCCTCTGGAGTCTGATACAGACATTTATGAGTATTGAGTGAAAATAGAATTTATCGCAAAAAAAAAGAAAAAAAAAAGACACTTCTGCCGCCGCTACTGTGACACCGTCCGGTATCAATAAAAAGGTCCGCTGACTTTTCTCCACAACCATTCACTACCGAACGTTCGAGTGAGAAACACAGCAGACAGTCAGACACACAACTACTCTCTGACGCGTGCTGAAAAAAACAAAAATGTCGAGTAGTAGAAGCAAACTCTTCACAGAAATTCATTTCGACGCTCGACTACAAGGACCCTTTAGTTGTATCATTAGCGGTCCGTCGGGTTGTGGAAAATCGCGCTTGGTGGATCAATTTCTGAGCGACGTGAACAATTTGGTCACGCCGCCGGTGGAAAAGACTTTTTACCATTACGGCGAGTGGCAACCTCTGTTTGAAAAAATGCAAAATCAGTACGGTGTGGAATTCAGAGAAGGTCTTCCTAGCAAAGAGTCTATAGCGGGAGACGTGGAAGTAGCAGAAGACGCTTTACGACCACACACTCTACTGATATTGGACGATCTGATGAGCAGTTCCAATCAGCAAGTGGTAGCTGACATCTTTACTAAATACTCCCATCACTGGAACGTGAGCGTCATATATATCACTCAGAACCTATTCCAGAAATCACCCGACTTTCGAACTATGAGTCTGAACGCTCACTACATGATCGTTTTCAAGAACCCGCGCGACATGGGGCAAATAGCTAGTCTGTCTCGCCAGGTGTTTCCCTCCAACGCGGCGGCCCTCTCTAGTATATTTACCCATGAACTCAAGCGGCCTCACTCATACCTCCTTCTGGACTTCAAGCAGTCAACACCTGACGATCTGAGAATACGCTCCTCTTTGACATCCATACACTCTCAGCTAGTATTCGTACCGCTAGACAAAAAAAAAGAAGAAGAGAAAGTAGTAGCAAAATGGCTTCTCATCTACTCGAAAGACACTTTGGCACTCTCAAGCACTTAGCTAAGTGCTCGCCAAATGACTGCTCGCATTTAATAGACTCTGGAAGCGACGATCTGATCGCAGCGTTGAGTGAGATCTGTCACAATTTACTCGTAAGGAACATCCCGCTCAGCGACAAAAAACTGGACAAGCTTCGAGAATCGGCTGACGTGTTGAGGGAGGTCGGCAAAAAATCTACTCCACTAAAAAAAAAGAGACGCGTCTTGGTACAAGAGGGAGGTTTCCTCATTCCGGCTCTCATAGGGATGGCCTTACCGCTTATAAAGAGCATTCTCCGTATATGAGACACCTCATTCGACACCTACTCGCCGACACTACCACCACTACCACCACAGCCAGCGCCATCGCCACCGTCGCCCCTATGACAGACTCAGAGCAGCAACAACACTACAAACGCTTAGCGCTCGTGGATCCTGAGACGCTCTACAAATCATCACGAGGAGGTCTACTTCATCATGTGCCCACTGCTGCTAGTAGTAGCGCTGCTACTACTGCAGTCGCTGCTGCTAGTACTTCTACTGCTCCAAACCTTCCTCCTCTTCCTGATGAGCGTAGTGAAAAGAATGAGAGTTCCGCCGCCTCCTCTTCCACCCCTGCCACCGCCGCCCGCCTACCTACCGATATGGCCTATTACCACAAGCAGGCAGAACAATCCCTTCATCCCAACGCAGCATTGCACCAGGTGCTACAGTTTATCTACAGGGACTTGGACTTAGTGTTGAACGATCCCACTTTGGAATCGCGCGAGAAAATGTTGAAATACCGAAGGTTGTTGAATAGATTGCAATTTTTTCTCGCGAATCCCAACAACAGCAACATCTCTTCATCCTACACTTCTTCGCCACCGGCTCACCTCCGTCAGTCTGCTGAAGAAGCCAGCGCGTCCTTACTTGAGCGGTTGCTGAACCAAGTTCCCAAGAGTAATCGCATCCGGACCGCTGCGCTGTACAAGAAATTGGAGAAATCCGGTCTGGTCAAGTGGAACGAGGACGGTTCGGTGCGCGAGATGTCGGGTCGGAGAATACAACCTGAGCGTCACATCAACATAGTGGAATTACTGAGCGACGCCGCCAGGTTCAGGAAGACGGCGAACAGACCGGCGGGCTACTCTCCGTTCACAAAAGCGCTGCACGAAACAGATCCCACAGACTCCTTGATCGGAAACTATCTGTATAAAGCGAGCGGACCTGGCCGACCTTTGGACACACAGCTTACTGACAGAGGTCGGAAACGAGCGAGCTCCGACTCGGAAGAAGAAGAAGAAGCCGCAGCAGGCTCTTCTTTCCAGGTGGACGATCAATCCTCTGACCACGACAAGGGCAGTGAACTTTTCCAAACTCCAACTACAGTGAAACCGTCGTCATATAGCAGCGCGGCGAGTAAGAAAAAGAAAAGTCGCAACCGCCAAGCGCAGGCTTCGTACACTCCCGCTCCTGGTGCTACTCCATCAGGCCGACGATGGGAAAAGCAGTGAAGAGACTGACCAGGAAGGAAAAAGAAAAGAAGCGCGTAGTAGCTAAATATACCGACGTCAAAGCACCCTCCAGTTTCACTAGCGTGACTAAACTCCAGAAACATCATTTTCGCCACCTAAACCCGGCCATCATCCGAGATGCTTTAGTGTCGCTGGACTCCTACACTAAACATAAACCCATTCTGAGAAAATTCGCAAGGAACAAGACTATAACCGGTGCAATTGATCAGCAGTGGCAGATAGATCTGATGGACATGCAGGCTTTGGCGTCTCACAACGACCGCTTCCGGTACGTGGTGACGGCGATCGACGTTTTCTCTAGGTATGCGTGGGCCGTTCCCACTAAATCCAAGAGTGGTGCTGCTGTTACCGAGGCCTTCCAAAAGATGACAGACACTGGCGAGAGACAACCGCGCACTGTTCAGACAGACAAGGGGAAAGAGTTTGTGAACAAGATCTTTCAAGATCACTTGAAGAGCGAGGGCATAGAGTTTTTCACTGGCGAGAACGACGACATCAAAGCTAGTCTAGTGGAGCGCTTGAACCGCAGTCTGAAGGAGAAGCTGTGGCGTTATTTCACACACAAGCGCACGTATCGCTACGTAGACGTACTGCACCATGTAGTGTCTTCTTACAATCGCACTCACCACAAGACGTTGAAAATGGCGCCGGCTCAAGTCAGCTCGGAAAACAGCGAAACAGTTTTCTACCGACAAGATCTCCCAACTAACAAACAAATCGACGAAATATGGAAAAAGAAGAAAAAAACAAAGACGTCTGCCGTCGACGTCATCGCTCCGGGTGACAGAGTGAGGATGTTGAGAACTAAAGGCGCCTTTGACAAAGGGTACGAGGGAAACTGGCGCGAGGAAGTGGTCGACGTTGCTAAAATGTTGGGAAGCAGAGGGTTCGAGCTAAAAGACGACAACGGCGAGGAGATAAAAGGTGTCTTCTACCCGGAAGAGGTTCAGAAGGTGTACAAGAGTCGTTACGACAACAACTACCTGATAGACGAGGTGTTGCGCCGCAAGACCGTCGACGGTAAAGAGCTAGCTTTCGTACGTTGGTTAGGTTACGACGACAAGTTCAACGAGTGGATCCCCGTCAAAAAAATAACGTAGAAAAAAATGAACATCACCCTACCTAGCAACAGCTCTATGGAGTATTATCCTGACAACAGCTTGACGTCTTTCCGAACTCACTTCGACTCGCCGCTCCTTCTGCCCGAAGCGGCTCTGACTGAGATCATCCTCCCTACCGAATGGAGTAACGTGCACGACGACGACTTGATCATCGTTGTTCCTCTGCGCACGAAGGGTTCACTAGCTGAGGCGATGAACGTTTTAAAAGACGCTAACTTCCCCGAAAGAAGAAAACCGCACGTAGACTGGAGGGGAATGAAAGACGCGATCGGTCTGAGCAAGCTCAAGCTAATCCTCAGCGAAAAATACCCGCTGAGTGTGAAGGAAGCGAGCTATGTAACGGTGGAAGAGATGTCAGACACGTCGGAAGAGCAGCGATTGAAACCGGAAACAAAAAGGTTCAAGAGAGAGGTCGACTTGAGACAGACGAATGCCGTATACAAGCAGTTCTTGTCCCCGGCCGTGAAGAAGAAGGCGACCAGCGATCAAGCAAGACAGATGATCGAAAAGATGGAGAAAGACATGGAAGTGCGCACTTTGATGCCAAACATATTCAAGATACCTCCTATTTTCACCGGAAGCAACCACACCCTAGTCGAGCGCTTGAGTGAGACGTTGCGAGATGACAGACTAGGGGGCTCCAGCTTCCTGCTCAAACCGATGGGGATCTTATCGTACGACTCCAAGACGAAACGCGTCACCATCAAACCGCCGAGACACTGTGCTATCCTGCTGACTCAGCATCTCGCATGTGTTCTAGGCTTCGGAGAGAAGACGTGTTTCGCGTCGCCGACTACCGGCGCCTACTCGATGGATGTTTTCGGGGACGTGCACTCTGTTTACATATACACCGACATGATCCAGGAGAGACGTGTGGGCGACATGCAAGTGCCGCTGTTACGCTGCGTCGCGGTGGACAGAGGCGGAAGGCGTCGAGGTGGCGTGCAAGCTATCAGTTTTCCCCATTTGGATTATTTCCCCTTGAAATCTAAGAGGTTTACCGAGGTCGGCATCTATTTAAGAGACCGATCCGGCCATTCCATCCCATTCAGTAGAGGCGAGGTGACCGTGACACTTCATCTGAGACCTATTGAGCGCTAAAACAAAAAAAAATGATGCGTGAACGCGTTCCGTACTTTCCACCCAAGCGCACCGTCGGCAGAGGGTACAGCGATTACTACAACGCGCAGCTGGGCAACGGCATCAACGTGTACAGCGGGCGCTCTTTCCAGAGCGGGCACGGTTTGGGCGGCGCTCTGTTAGGTCTGATGCGCTCGGCTACCCCGCTATTGAAGACAGTGGGAAAAACGCTGCTCCGCGCCGGTGTGGGTGTAGCTAAAGATGTGCTGGCGGGTCGGACTTTAAAGAGCAGCGTGAAAGACCGAGGCACAGGCGCTCTGAAGAGACTGGCGAGTACGGCGTTCTCAGGAGGAAAGAAAACTGGTGCGTCTAAGAAACGTGGCCGGCGTTCTCCTCAGACGGGCGGTGGCTCTTGCAAGAGACGTAGAGGGGATGTATTCGACCGGTAAGCGCCTAGGCGCTTAGGTATAAATAAAAAGACCTGGAAGTGGCCGGCGTCAGTCTGTCGTCAGCGTGAAGAGAGAACACAATGGCTTACGTACACGAGAGCAGTAACGAGTGCGCGCTCTCTGAGCTCGACCTGCACACCGTAGCGCCGACTCAGACTACTATCTTAAAGTCGTCTTTCCTCGGGATAGAAACAAAAAACTCTTTAGAGGATGGAGGTAACATAAATTTCACCATCAACAAGTCGCAAGAGTACACAGACCTGAACGAGAATTACCTTCATCTGGAATGTCAAGTGCTGAAAGCGAACGGGGCGGCGCTAGAGGACACCGACGTGGTAGCTCCGGTGAACAACTTGGCTCACTCGCTCTTCAAAGACGTCCAAGTCTCCATCGGCGGTTTCAAAGTGTCTGGCAACACCGAGACCTACCCTTACCCAGCTTACTTGGAAGGGTTACTCAACTACAACAAAGACGTGAAGTGCGGCGTCATGAGCGCCCAGGGGTGGCATGAAGATACGCCTGGTCAGTTTGACACGTTGACTAACGCGAATACGGGGTACGCTGCGCGCAGGAAGCTAATCTCCAACCAGCTCTTTTCGCTGATGGCGCGACTGCACTTTGACCTGGCTCATCAACCGAAGCTCATCGTTGGAGAGACAGAAATCAATCTCACTCTGAAACAGGCCGCGCCCTCTTTCTATCTGATGTGCGCCCCTGACGCAGGCTACAAATTGAAGATCTACAAAGCAAAGCTCTACGTGCGACGTGTGTTGGTGGCGGACGCTGTAGCGGAAACGCACGAAAGAGCAGTGATAGAACACGGCCCCTTCGACTACCCGGTGAACAGAGTGGAGGTGACGACGTACGCCATCCCTCAAGGTAACAGAGATCACAGCTACACGCACTCCAACACAGGCCAGCTTCCCAAGTCGATGATGATTTGCTTCCTGGACCACGACGCCTTCAACGGTAACTACAACAAGAACCCGTTCGAGATGAAGCATTACGACATCAGCTCGCTTCAAGTGGTAGTGAACGATCAGAAGGTGCTGAACAACGCTTACGTGCCCGACTTTAAAACCAAAGCGGCCGTGAGAGAGTACTTGGCGCTACACACGGAAACGGGGATGTACGAGGGCGCGCGCTCCTGTGGTATTTCATACGAGCAATTCCTGAACGGTTACACGGTGTTCCCCCTCGATTTAACCCCAGACAGATCGCACGACGGGTGTCGCGTGAACCTTATAAGAGCGGGTCAGCTGAGGGTGGAAGTCAGTTTCCGCTCGGCGCTACAAGCGACAACAACGGTGCTACTCTACTTAGTGTACGACAACGTCGTCGAGCTGACCAGAGATCGACATCCCATCACCGACTACCACATGAACTGAAGACAAGACAGCAGTACTTAGCGTATGAATACGCTTAAAATAAGTAGAGTGTTGAAGGAAAACGTTCACACAAAACATCGTTTCCTAGGTGTTTTCTCTTGTGACACTATTCCGAAGCACCCTATCAAAGACACTTGTTTCGTGAGCAACACAGATCCGCAACATTTACCAGGTCAGCATTGGGTAGCGTTTTACGTGTCGAGCACGGGTGAAGTGTACTACTTTGATTCCTTCGGCTTACCGCCGCTGAGTGCGGAGTTCTTGTCTTTCGTGGAACGCTCTGCTCCGTTCAAGTGGCAAAGAAACCGCGTTCAACTACAAGACACTTCTGCTGACACCTGTGGACCTCATTGCTTTCATTTCCTAATTGAAGCATGTCGAACAAGAAACCCCAAGAAGTGCGTCATGCGAATGAGCAAAATCCCAAAGCTGAGCGACCGGACAGTGAGTCAGAAGCTATCGATGATGATGTTGTGACAGAAAAAACGGGTTGTTGCGATGGCGGACGTTTCGTGGAAGCAAAGATTCTCTGCCTTGCCGAAATGGTGTTGGATTTATCCCAAGTCGTGCAATGTCTATTGGAGAGAGGCCTTCAGGGGTGTGGTGCGAGTGACGGCGGCGTGAGACTTGGCGGCCTGTTCGGTTGCAAATCGAAGAAGAAAGCTAAAAAAGCATAAACTTGTGTGTTTTTGATTGAAATGAAAATAAGAATAAAATGAAAAAAAAGGAAATTATCTTGTTGTGTTTTTATTTCTATATATAAGTTATATAACTTTGTTTGTTTACAAACAGTCACGTGTCACGTGGTGTTGTTTACAAACAAGAGAGCCACATGGTGTTGTTTACAAATAAAACCCTAAGTAGGTCACGTTACCATAGTTACCAGAATGCTGGCTTCTGATTGGCTGAGCCTAAGTAGGTCACGTGACGTAAGTAGGTCACGTTACCATGGTTACCAGAATGCCGGCCTCTGATTGGCTGAGAGCTTCTAAGTAGGTCAGTAGGTCACCCAGAATGCTGGCTTCTGATTGGCTGAGAGTCCTAAGTAGGTCACGTTACCATGGCAACGGGTCACGTGACCAAATGGCGGCCTCTGATTGGCTGCATATCGAGTGAGTAATAAACAGTACTTAAGCATAGTCCCGTTCCGATACAATATATACTACTTCTGTGAGACGACACTGACTTCCTGTGGACAACTCATGGATAGATACACACAGTGGCTGTCAACAATGTAACAATAAGGCCATCACGCTCCCCCTGCCCCTCAGTGGGTGACTGAGTATAAGATGCCACTTTTTCTTCCCGTAGGATATAAGTCAACTTCTTTGGAAATGTTGACATAGGTATAAGACACTCATAAACTTGTTGGGCAGCAGAGTGCTTTAATGTGATTTGCTGTTGGTCAGTGTAATGTAATAATGCAGACTTGGTGAGTCCACCAGGGCTGCATTCATGCATAATGAGAACCTTTCAGAGTGTATCAACTTCTTACGATTGGCATGATGCATGAAAGCAGCATTTATGAGTAGCTCGTCATGGCCGCATTCAGCAATCATGGACATAAAGTCTATATACCAAAAGTACTATGTGGTACATGAGGGTTAAAAAGAGCAGCATAATTCATAAAATGGCAGTCTTTGCGAAATCTTTTTCATCTCATGGGACATTCGGTCCTGCAAATTTTCAATGTAGAAGGACCGGCTACATTTTTAGAGGACCGGATAGCCACATAGTTTTGTCTATTAAGAATACATTTTAATTGTAATCATTTATGGCCAAATCAGGATAGATATATAGTTTTACGCAGTATATTGATGTAAATATTTCGGCTTTAGAAGCCCGACTGAATTCTTCTAGTTCAGAAAAGCCCAACATTTGACTGGACATTCGATCCTGCTACACCTGTGAATCTGCTGGACCGGTGGCATTTTAGAAGGACATTGTCCTACATGTTTTCACAAAGACTGAAATGGTCATTGAACTTTTGGCAGATGTACACCAATTATATTCTTCACCAAAAATTCACAAGCCAGTGACATCATGTGAGCTTGTTCCCATGCCTAGTATGATCTGTAGTAAAAGGTATGGTAGAGTGAATGATAGCTGCACACACTAGGAGTCTAACGTGACTCTACATGAATCGTCTACAGTCACTTTCAAAATGTAAAGTGAAAAAAAAGAAAGTGGATCCCATACAACTAAGGAAAGTACTTGACATTGCTACCCGGTTCAACAAGTACAGAACAGTGTCAGGACAAGGTCACTCAAAGGGGAAGGCAGACAGGGAGTGCATAGTTTAGGGGGAGAGGAAGCAGGGGCATGAGCTACCAAAGACCGGTCATTGGAGCTACCCAGTTAAACTAGTACATGTGGTCTCAGCGAAGGAAATCCTTTTACTATATATTTTAATATAGCGGAAAACGCAATAACAGCTACCAGGACATTTACAATTTCTGAAAATCACCCTTGACCTAAAAGATACATCTTTCCTACAAAACATTTCCAACCAAAATTAGCTACTCACCACGGAAAATTTGAGCACTGGTCTGTAGCGTAAAACCACCTGAATTCCGCCTGAATTTGCACTGAATAATTTGCATTTTCACTGATCCCCAATCTAGCCTTTGAAAAAAATGTAAACTCACTGAGAATCCCTTTCCTATTATTTGATTGAAATTGGCAGACATTCAGCAGCATGTGTACAAGTTTTCATAATATTGGCATCATTTCCAACTTAATTATGGACCATTCAGTGCCCCTGCAGTATTCACTTCTGACCAGAATCGTATATGACTCTCAGTTTTGTGCGGGATTACCCTCACTGAGACCTACTATAAGTGGGATGTGGCTTTCTATGGTCTATAATTGTGATTTTTATAACCCAATACATGTTTATAGATAGGCCCTGAGGTTTTATGTCCCTTGGATTCCTGTATACCAAGATAAGCTGATGTTTCCTGGACAAACTCAGGCCCAAAATCAACCTGATTTCCCGCTTTGGGCCGAGAGCGCCCCCTCCTCCATGTTTTAGCTATTTCCACAGCAAGGAGTACCTCTAGGACCATCAAATCCAACATGGATCTTTGCATAGAATATCTCTATGTGATACATGTGCCAATACTTTAGATTTCTGGTCATAAGGTGGAAAAATTATGGGAAAATATGGAAAAATACCTGAAAATTACCATAAAAATTGACATTATTCGCACGTCATGCCAGGACTGATTCTTTAGAGTATATTGAAAGGCCATTGACTCATGTTTTTCTACATTTCTTCATGATTTTTAGAAAGTACACTTTAAAAAAATACGGTGGACATTGTCCTTGTAGTAGCAGATATACCATTGACAGTACCAGCCTCTAACTAAATACTCACCGTGGAGCCTTCAAAAGTCATCAACGCCTGCTCCCTCTATGCCCTTAACTGGTTACAAACTGTAGATACTACATGATTTTGATATACCTGTGTTATTATGATTAATGTAAAAATAAATGAGACATATTAAATTACTTTGAATTACCCCCAGTGGCTATAAGCTGAAATCAACTTGCGGCCCGGCTGCGGGGACCCTCCGACAATAATATTTTTGTGAATTTCCTCCTTTTTTTTCACATTTCAAGGACCTAGTCATAAATATTCCATGAGATTTTGCAAAAGTAATTATTCTGTAGATAACCAGTGCAAAAACAAATCAATCTGACGGGTTTTTAACTTTTCCATGGTAATAGCCCTTTTGCTTTAGGTCTCAGCGAAGGAAATCCTTTTACTATATATTTTAATATAGCGGAAAACGCAATAACAGCTACCAGGACATTTACAATTTCTGAAAATCACCCTTGACCTAAAAGATACATCTTTCCTACAAAACATTTCCAACCAAAATTAGCTACTCACCACGGAAAATTTGAGCACTGGTCTGTAGCGTAAAACCACCTGAATTCCGCCTGAATTTGCACTGAATAATTTGCATTTTCACTGATCCCCAATCTAGCCTTTGAAAAAAATGTAAACTCACTGAGAATCCCTTTCCTATTATTTGATTGAAATTGGCAGACATTCAGCAGCATGTGTACAAGTTTTCATAATATTGGCATCATTTCCAACTTAATTATGGACCATTCAGTGCCCCTGCAGTATTCACTTCTGACCAGAATCGTATATGACTCTCAGTTTTGTGCGGGATTACCCTCACTGAGACCATGTGGGGATGTGGCAAAGGTAGGGGGGAGGGGAGTATTGACTGGTTGAATGGGGAGGGAGACATACCCGGTACATGGATGTATACAAAGGTCTCCATTAACCACTCGTAACCTCTCACATCTAAATATACCTCCCAGTCTGTGGCCAACAGTACTCGCTAACCCTTTAATAACAGCATAGCCTTTAATGCCTTTTTGTCATCATAATTTCCTGAATTAACTCAGCCATGCTCCATCAATGCACCATGCCCACCCTACAGTCAGGATACAACCGAATACTACACATGATGCAGTGCCAGCAAGTCACTACAAGGGTGCATAATGTCAACAAATAAAGAATTGTCACCTTGAAGCATCATGTCATTCTCACAGGGTTACCATATCGGCTCAAGCTTGAGTCCGTGGAAGGATTTTGACACCGTGCCAAAACCTTGCATGTCACTCAGCGCTGTTAACGTCTCGTTTATCCATGTTACGCAATTTGAACTATTTCCAACCTGTGGATCCGCCCAGAAGCTCATTTCTGACTGCAAATAGCCCCAGATGACAGCCCTTAATAAATCATGGATGATTTAATGGTTCTTAACTTCTATATTTAGTGTTTGCACCCGCCTCTGGCTATAGAATGCTTAGATAGTCATAGGGATGTACTGTATCATAATAAAAGATTTGAAAGAGAGGTAAACACAATTATTGCCATCATTCCATCAGTAATACATGCTATTAACACTGATTGCATTGTATTGTCATTATATTGATCAAGCGTATTACCCATACAGAACATTTATATCACACTGACAATTATCATCTATCCTATGTGACTGCCCACATTCATGCCAACATGTATGTGTGATACCTGATCGTATCCTATATTCCAGCATAGAATCTTATCCTAAACACATGGCCGTGACTATTGACAGTTCGAACTGTCAATAACAGAACAAAATTCCCTTATTGACAGTTCAAACTGTCAATACCAGGATATAATTCCCTTATTGACAGTTTGAACTGTCAATAAAGGAAAAAAGATTCTCTTATTGACACTTCTAAAAAGGAACTGTCAATAAGAGAAAAATATTCCACTATTGACAGTGTGAACTGTCAATAAGGGAATTATATCCTGGTATTGACAGTTTGAACTGTCAATAAGGGAATTTTGTTCTGTTATCGACAGTTCGAACTGTCAATAAGAAAATTGATTTCTACTATTGACAGTTTGCACTGTCAATAGCCGGCCCACCTTGGCTTAGCTATTGACAGTTCAAACTGTCAATAGTGGAAAACTTTCCTCTTATTGACAGTTCACACTGTCAATAGTGGGATATTTTTCTCTTATTGACAGTTCAAACTGTCAATAGTGGTAAATTATAGCGTTACTGACAGTTCCTCAATGAACTGTCAATAGTGGGAATTTCCTCTCTTATTGACAGTTCCTTATCCGTCACAACCCTGAGATCGATTTTGGTGGAAAAGTCGATTTTGGTGGAAAAGTCGATTTTGGTGGAAAAGTCGATTTTGGTGGAAAAGTCGATTTTGGTGGAAAAGTCGATTTTGGTGGAAAAGTCGATTTTGGTGAAAAGGCCGATTTTTGGGGCAAAACAGATTTTGACCGATTTGGAGATAAAACAGATTTTGACCAATTTTGGGGACAAAACAGATTTTGAGCGATTTTGGGTCTAAAACCGATTTTGGATACAAGACCGATTTTGGGTCTAAAACCGATTGTGGGTCTAAAAGCGTTTTTGGGTCTCAAACCGATTTTGGGTCCAAAACCGATTTTAGGGGCAAAACCGATTTTGGGGGCAAAACCGATTTTGGTGAGAAAAACGTTTTTTGACTCCAATGTCAGTGGGAAGTGTCAATAAGACAGAAATATTCCACTATTGACAGTTCACATGAGGAACTGTCAATAACAGGAATAATTCCCACTGTTGACAGTGTGAACTGTCAATAAGAGAAATATTTTCCACTATTAACAGTTCGAACTGTCAATAGTGTTTTTGTAAACACATACAAAATAATGAAATAGACCCAACAAAAAAAAGTGAGATTTCCCTCCTCCCTTGTCACCTTCTCACCAGGTAGTGTGGGGGGTTGATGACACACGGGGGGAGAATGTCTTTGATGCCCTGACCTCTGTGACCTGTATTCTGGTTAGTAACATCTAAAGATCCACTCACCATGGCCTGGGGCTGAGTGACTGAGGTACAGACATGGGTCTGTCACCTCCTCTCTGTACTTAACCATTATAGGATGACAGCGTAACTCATTATCAAGTGCACACGGAATGATAAACAGGGGTCATGTTCATTTGTTGTCACGAAATAGCAACATCAATATTGTTAATCAGCACACTGCTTATGTTAGATTTCCGTGATGATCAAGCAATTTGTCCCTACCAGCTTCAAGAGTCAGCCCTATTGCAAAACATTTAGCAGGTAGTGTGTCCAATGAGTCAACCCTATGGAGGAAGCATGATGGATAAAGGCAACATGTGTGAAACATAAAACATTATGATGAAAAACAGTATATATGCATGGTCAAAACTAACTAGGGTTTATAATATGTCCTGTTGAAGATGTCATACAATCAATTCATAGTGAGTAGGATACATAAACGGTCGCTTTAAGGATGAGATTGAAAAAGCCCCAAAATTCCACTTGGAAATAGAGTTATTTGTCCTACCATAAAACCTCGCGTATGACAGATCGGGGGTGCGGCTTATAGTATCAGCCAAGGGTCAGGGTGCGGCTTATACACAAGTTTTTGCTATTATGGTACAGTATCAAAAGTCACCATAATCAGATTGCTGTTGCGGCTTATAGGATCAGCCTAAAGTCAGGGTGTGACTTATACATGCTTCAGGCGCATTCACAAGGGTTTACGTATACGGTACTCTATAGAAATCCAAAAGAACCCTAATTCATCAGTCATGAAACCATAATACTTAGTAGCCATAGATCAGCCTCAAAAATTCAATTGTGAGTACAAATGTACAGTGAATAGGGTGAGTGAGTGCATCCTCTTACCACCTGGTGGCATTTTAAATCTTTGAGGACTGCATGATACCTGAAAGATTCAGTGAGCAACTCTCCAGTACTGCATTGGTGCATCAGGCTGACACTCTTATGAATGCCATAGGGTCAGCATGATGCATTTATGTGTTGCGCTAGCGAGTTATTTATCAGGGTTGCATTCTTGAGTAAAGATGATGTGCATCAGAACACAATGTCATCCTTAAAGGGTTAGCCTAAAAGGGGCCAAGAATTGCAGCCAGTTGTGGGCAGCCACAACCTGGCCTCCTAATAACCTCTTTTCACTTCATACACATGGATCTCACCTGGGTTAAGTGGCACCTGTCTGACTCCAGGTCACACCCCTACAATCATGCCAACTCTGATAACCCTTTAGTACAGCATCATGCTTCAACCCTTTGAAGCCAGCATGTGGCTAAACAGCAATATTTGTAAACATGATGCACCAATGCAACCCTGGTGAGTGACTTACTGGTGCTACGTTGATGCACCATGCCGACACTTCAGGTTTCATCCCTGCTAACCAGCATCAGGCTTCAACCCTTTAAAGACAGCATGTTGCTAAAAGTCATGTTGCACCAGTGCAAGCCTGGCGAGTGACTTACCAGTGCTCATACAGACCTTTTTGGAGTGTATCTGTATCCAATGGTTAGCATGTTGCTTGAATACTGCAGCACTGGCATGATGTAATGATGCATTATATCGTCCTTAATAGGTTAATGAACTCCTTTGCATGAAAGCAGTATGCTGCCCCAAAAGGGTTAGTGCCCCAATCCTCACAATGCCTCCACCAAGAGTTAGAATAAAGCTAGGTCCTAACTGGCACTCAGGGTCTATAGCAGAGCAGGGAGTTTAAGTGGCACCTGTCGGCATCAATGGCTACCTGCATGGTATATCACCCATGGGGCACCTCAGTTTGAGTAAGACATGCACTTAGATTGTCGCCCTAAGTGGTTACATTTTTACCCATCTCCTCCCACCAGAGGAGTGCAGGAAAGGATGATAAGTAATAAAAATTTTGTCAATGGATTTTGTAGGTGGAAAAGTGTCAGCGACAACTTTTTTTTCACCCAGCCCCTGACAAACGTTCTCAGTGGACCCCTAACATAAAAATTCATTGGTTGATCTGGGGGGATTACTAGAAGAAAAAGTACCTCAATTTTGAAGAAAAAATGAGGCAAGTGAAATCCATTGACCTTTATTTTCTCCAAAACATAAGGTGTGCGAAATCCGTTGACCGACTTTTTTTTGGTCTGGATACAGTATTACATAGTTACAGGAGACATTATTCGAAACTAAGTATCAAAGAATTCATGTCAGTAGTTTTGTGTCAGATATTACATATCATATCATGATGAGGACTGGCAATATATCCCTGGCTCCCAGTGGATCCCCAGCAAGTCTCCTGCACCCCAGGCCCCATCCGGCTTCACCCACTCACTGTGACTGTATTTGTAGAATCCCCTTTGTAGTATGACTGATGAGCATTCACTGATACTCACGCATTCCACACTGAAAATCCATAGGTTGAAAGGGTTAGTCAGTATGGACTAACCCAGGTTGGTCATATGAGTGTTATTCATAATGGCAAAGTTATATTAACAAGAATTGCGGTTGTTGCCGCATAAAAAAATGCCTCAGGCATTTTTATACGGGGCAACAACCGCAATTCTTGCATTCGAAGAAACATAATGTCTACATGGTTGGTATGTTTGAAGGGAACCAATTCAAGACACCAAAAAAGCAGGGCCGGGAAGGGGTTATCAGGGGGAAGGATGATATTACTTCAAATATGGCATTTCCTATGAATTCCTTGGGTCCATGTTAGGGGGTAAGGAAATGTGTGTTGCTTGTTCTAACACTCCCGTAAGTTGAAAGCGATCATGTGATCGCAATGCGACGATTTCATTGGTCGCTCATGGGCGCTGCCATCTTGGATTGTCAGGGGACAATGCACTGTAGGACCGGAAGTGGGCTTTACGTCTTTGTTTTCGTCTGTATTTTGCAAAATATATTTAATATTTGCAAATATTTTCATGTCAGAACTATAACAATGTACTCTAATTCACCTTTGATCCACTAACAATCTTCCCTCAGGCGTCGGGCTTTGCCGGATTCACGGCAAAGCGCCTCCGCCTTCGGGAAGATTGTCAGTGGACAAAGTTTCATCAATCGTGCATTGTTTTTACGACAGATAAACAATTACAATAGATGTTGCTAGGCAACCAGCTGGATTAGCAACAAACTAATAGAACCATTGAATACCTTGGGTCCATATTAGGGGGGGTAGGTATGATTATAATCAACCTTAGGACCATAGAAATGTGTGTTGCTAGGCTGATAAACAAATAGAATAGCCGTTACTAGGCAACCAGCTGTATAAGCAACAAACCAACAGAACCATTGAATTTCTTGGGTCCATATTAGGGGGGGGTAGGTATGATTATAATCAACTTCAGGACAATGGAAATGTGTGTTGCAAGGCAGATAAACAATTAGAATAGCCGTTGCTAGGCAACCAGCTGTATAAGCAACAAACCAATAGAACCATTGAATTTCTTGGGTCCATATTAGGGGGTAGGTATGATTATAATCAACTTCAGGACCATGGAAATGTGTGTTGCTAGGCAAATAAACAATCAGAATAGCTGTTGCTAGGCAACCAGCTGTATTAGCAACAAATGGATAGAAGCATTGAATTCCTTGGGTCCATATTAGGGGGGGGGGGTAGGTATGATTATAATCAACCTTAGGACCATAGAAATGTGTGTTGCTAGGCAGATAAACAATTAGAATAGCCGTTACTAGGCAACCAGCTGTATTAGCAACAAACTAATAGAATCATTGAATTCCTTGGGTCCATATTAGGGGGGGTAGGTATGATTATAATCAACTTCAGGACTATGGAAATGGGTGTTGCTAGGCAGATAAACAATTAGAATAGCCGTTGCTAAGCAACCAGCTGTATTAGCAACAAACGGATAGAAGCATTGAATTCCTTGGGTCCATATTAGGGGGGGTAGGTATGATTATAATCAACCTTAGGACCATAGAAATGTGTGTTGCTAGGCAGATAAACAAATAGAATAGCCGTTGCTAGGCAACCAGCTGTATTAGCAACAAACTAATAGAACCATTGAATTCCTTGGGTCCATATTAGGGGGGGTAGGTATGATTATAATCAACTTCAGGACTATGGAAATGGGTGTTGCTAGGCAGATAAACAATTAGAATAGCCGTTGCTAGGCAACCAGCTGTATTAGCAACAAACGGATAGAAGCATTGAATTCCTTGGGTCCATATTAGGGGGGGTAGGTATGATTATAATCAACTTCGGGACCATGGAAATGTGTGTTGCTAGGCAGATAAACAATTGGAATAGCCGTTGCTAGGCAACCAGCTGTATTAGCAACAAATGGATAGAAGCATTGAATTCCTTGGGTCCATATTAGGGGGGTAGGTATGATTATAATCAACCTTAGGACCATAGAAATGTGTGTTGCTAGGCAGATAAACAAATAGAATAGCCGTTGCTAGGCAACCAGCTGTATTAGCAACAAACTAATAGAACCATTGAATTCCTTGGGTCCATATTAGGGGGGGTAGGTATGATTATAATCAACTTCAGGACTATGGAAATGGGTGTTGCTAGGCAGATAAACAATTAGAATAGCCGTTGCTAGGCAACCAGCTGTATTAGCAACAAACGGATAGAAGCATTGAATTCCTTGGGTCCATATTAGGGGGGGTAGGTATGATTATAATCAACTTCGGGACCATGGAAATGTGTGTTGCTAGGCAGATAAACAATTGGAATAGCCGTTGCTAGGCAACCAGCTGTATTAGCAACAAATGGATAGAAGCATTGAATTCCTTGGGTCCATATTAGGGGGGTAGGTATGATTATAATCAACCTTAGGACCATAGAAATGTGTGTTGCTAGGCAGATAAACAAATAGAATAGCCGTTGCTAGGCAACCAGCTGTATTAGCAACAAACTAATAGAACCATTGAATTCCTTGGGTCCATATTAGGGGGGTAAGTATGATTATAATCAACTTCAGGAACTATCAAAGGTTGATTTATATTATTGTTATCACATAGCATAAATTTGTGTTGTGACACCTTAATCCAAGATTGCGGCACAATCCAAGATGGCGGCGCCCGTTCTGACTTCTGGCAAAGTGCAAACATCATATACCTCGTTCTGGTGGTGCCTGGCGGCACCACCAGGTGGCTACGCCACCACTTCGGCATAAAAAAATGACCGAGGGGTCCGTCAGTAGTGGCTAACCTAGGTCCATCATTGGTGTGTTGTATTTGTATACCACTAGTTGGGGCCACCTGTGATGACCACTCAGTGGCTCCCCCTGGAACTAAAAAGACTAAGGTGGGTTGGTCAGTAGTGACCAACCTGACAAATAATAACTAATCTAGGTTGGTCGTATAGGGAGCCAAAAAATGACTTACTAGGTTAGGCACTAGTGACTCAGAGGTTGGGCGTATAGGGAGCCTAGGATTATCAGTGCAGGACCCCCCTCCCCTCATCAGATGAGCCCCCTTAACACTGATTAGTCAGCTCTCCACTTTTAACCTTGTGGTTACAGGAGGTGGTACATCTTAGGCCTTAAAGAATCAGTGTCTTTCGCTAACCCTACCTACCCAATTCTTAGCCATATCTTTTTTTTGGGACATTTTGTGTGGAAAATGTGTCATAAGGGTGTATTCCACTGATGTCGGTCGGCCGAAATTCTGTCATCCGATAAAAGTCTACAATGTTATACTTATGGGAGGATCTCGTCCGACCGACGGAATCACGGCCGAATCTGTTAGTGGAATACTGCCTTTAGGTGGACCAGCCGTAAAATATATACAAACTTACCAAATCACAAAAAGAAAAAAGAAAAATGTGAGAGCAAAAGGAAATTGACCTACCTACCCTACCGTTTTGGGCCATGTTACTGGAACACACCAATTTTTTGCTTCGCCTTATGGTTTGAATACTGAAGGAGTGAGGGCGGGAGTGTGGTAGGTACGGAGCCCCTAAGGGGACATCTTTTTTTTTCTTGGAACTCCAGAAACTTGCGCAAAGAAAATAAAACTTGTGCAAACAAAATAAAAACTTGCGCAAACAAAATAAACTTGCTCCAAAAAAAAAAAAAAAGGATGTCCACTTAGGGGCTCCGTATGTACATGTGGGGGTCAGGTGAGGGCACCCTCAGTGCCCTCTGGACTCTTCAGGTGCAGTTACCCCCCCCCCCTCTCTCGATGAGCACACACACCCTAACCCCACCCTATAGAGGTATAATGATATACGGTAAATGATGGACGGGACTCCCCAAATATAGAAAGTGCCTTTATTCTCATCTAAAAGTGTTACATTGAGAGATGAGGTCTGTACAAATATTGGTGACGACATGTTTGGGTCACTTCTTATGGTCCCAGTCCAGATGTTTTGCCCCCCCCCCCTCAAATGTGGAAATGCTAATGAATTGTATTTATTCTCGATAGTTATATGAAGAAATTTCCACAAATTGACCTCAAAGTGCATCAAATCAGATGATATTTCTTTTTATTATTTGGCGCATCACTTTTGATGCTCAGAATCCAGCACTCTTCTGAACTTCATTTGGTTCGGTCGTGGACCCTCCAAAGTCAAGTTGTTTCCAACACTGCTAGGATGTATCCCAGAGTCGTACGGTAATCCCAGGTCATCCATAATTTGTAAGCAATACTAGAAATTTACCGTAAAACCTTGCGTATAAGCCCTGGCTAGTACGCGAATCAGATCGGCAGTGCGGCTTATAGCATCGGCCAAGGCTCGGGGTGCGGCTTATACGTGAGTTTTTGCCACTATGGTCCAGTACTAAAATCGGCACATTCAGATGGCTGGTGTGGCTTATAGGATCGGCCTAAAGTTGGGGTGCGGCTTATACGCGAGTTAGGCTTGTACGCGAGGTTTTACGGTAGAAGTGATATGCGGAAACTACAACTTCGTACATGGTGTGAATCTTTACAATGTAAATGACAGTGACCTGTGATATACCATTGTATTTCCATGCTAAGTTAGGAAATGAATGTCCAATCTATAATCTAGCTCTAGCTATAAACTATGGTCATGGCCCATTGACCATCTGATTTGTAGGACTTGCAGATACTTGCCTGGTTAGATCAGTTGGCAGCGAGCATGTCCCTAAATCTGGAATATCATGAGGAAAGCATATTAATACAGCATTGTGGTCTATCTTGAGGGATGCACTATACGTTATGCCCTCTCCCTGTGATCACTGTCTGACTACTTAGTAACTTAGTATATGGGTGCATGTGGGCGGGGGAGGACTCCTCCTGGCATGAACATGGCTATAGGGCATGGGGTACACAGCAGGGCGGAGGGGGGGGGGGGGCTAGATGCGACTCTAGGATAGACTTAGAGCACTTGCTCTAGGCACTTGCTCTAGGGGAGGAAGTGCTAGGAAGTAGCCATTATTTAACAACAGGCAGTTGTTTATCTTACACAGTATTGCACGAGAGATACTAATCAATCCAAATGTCCAATGAACTTAAATTCCTGAAAACCAATATTTTTAGACTTCAGAACTCATTATATTTTGTCTAGGATGATGCGCGAGATACGACTGGTTAGACGGAAATCACACATGTACACATGTTTTGGGCCCCAGAACTCCCCTCCCTAAAAACCATTGAAAATCGTAATCCGTCTCAAAACTAGCCTTCTTGCTGACGAGCAATCTAACAATTTTATGCCACCTCCCTCCAACCTCATAAAACCCTATAAAATGTTACGTTTTAAGGCCTAATTCCTAATTCCTAACATTCAGGTTAATACTGCGAAAGTATTTATTTTCACGGGTATAAATGTTCACGGATGAGTGAAAATCAGGAGATTCGCGGGCATTTATTCCATACTTAAGCATGTAAAAATTTCACGGATTTTCCATTTCCGCGAAAATCGCGAAAATATATACCCAGCGAAATAAAGTTCTTTCACAGTATTTTATTCTATTTTTCTCAACATTAGAAAATTTAGGGTACGTTTTAGGCCAATCTTTTGTGGGTTTTGTTCTCATCATTTATATTAGTCAGCCTTGATAAGGTCACACTTTTCTTGGTCTCCCCTAATTCCCCTCAGTAGTATAGTATGTATCGGAACGGGACTATAGTTAAGTACTGTTTATTACTCAATCGACATGCAGCCAATCAGAGGCCTCCATTTGGTCACGTGACCCGTTGCCATGGTAACGTGACCTACTTAGGGCTCTCAGCCAATCAGAAGCCAGCATTCTGGGTGACCTACTGACCTACTTAGAAGCTCTCAGCCAATCAGAGGCCGGCATTCTGGTAACCATGGTAACGTGACCTACTTACGTCACGTGACCTACTTAGGCTCAGCCAATCAGAAGCCGGCATTCTGGTAACTAGGGTAACGTGACCTACTTAGGGTTTGTTTGTAAACAACACCACGTGGCTCTCTTGTTTGTAAACAACACCACGTGACACGTGACTGTTTGTAAACAAACAAACAAAAAAAAGTTATGTAACTTATATATAGAAATAAAAACACAACAAGATAATTTCTTTTCTTTTCATTTTATTCTTTATTTTCATTTCAATCAGAAAAAACACACAAGTTTATGCTTTTTTAGCTTGCTTCTTCGATTTGCAGCAACTCAACAGGCCGCAAAGTCTCACGCCGCCGTCACTCGCACCACCACACCCCGGACGACTTCTCTCCAATAGACATTGCACGACTTTGGATAAATCCAACACCATTTCGGCAAGGCAGAGAATCTTTGCCTCCATGAAACGGCCGCCATCGCAACAACCCGTCACAACAGCATCATCGATAGCTTCTGACTCACGGCCCGGTCGCTCAGCTTTGGGATTTTGCTCATGCGCATGACGCACTTCTTGGGGTTTCTTGTTCGACATGCTTCAATTAGGAAATGAACGCAATGAGGTCCACAGGTGTCAGCAGAAGTGTCTTGTAGTTGAATGCGGTTTCTTTGCCACTTGAACGGAGCAGAGCGTTCCACGAAAGACAAGAACTCCGCACTCAGCGGCGGTAAGCCGAAGGAATCAAAGTAGTACACTTCACCCGTGCTTGACACGTAAAACGCCACCCAATGCTGACCTGGTAAATGTTGCGGATCTGTGTTGCTCACGAAACAAGTGTCTTTGATAGGGTGCTTCGGAATAGTGTCACAAGAGAAAACGCCCAGGAAACGATGTTTTGTGTGAACGTTTTCCTTCAACACTCTGCTTATTTCAAGCGTGTTCATACGATACGCCAAGTACCGCCGTCTTGTCTTCAGTTCATGTGGTAGTCGGTGACGGGGTGTCGATCTCGGGTCAGCTCGACGACGTTGTCGTACACCAAGTAGAGTAGCACCGTTGTTGTCGCTTGTAGCGCCGAGCGGAAACTGACTTCCACCCTCAGCTGACCCGCTCTTATAAGGTTCACGCGACACCCGTCGTGCGATCTGTCTGGGGTTAAGTCGAGGGGGAACACCGTGTAACCGTTCAGGAATTGATCGTATGAAATACCGCAGGAGCGCGCGCCCTCGTACATCCCCGTTTCCGTGTGTAGCGCCAAGTACTCTCTCACGGCCGCTTTGGTCTTAAAGTCGGGCACGTAGGCGTCGTTCGGCACTTTCTGATCGTTCACTATCACTTGAAGCGAGCTGATGTCGTAATGCTTCATCTCGAACGGGTTCTTGGTGTAGCTACCGTTGAAAGCGTCGTGGTCAAGGAAGCAAATCATCATCGACTTGGGAAGCTGGCCTGTGTTGGAGTGCGTGTAGCTGTGATCTCTGTTACCTTGAGGGATGGCGTACGTCGTCACCTCCACTCTGTTCACCGGGTAGTCGAAGGGCCCGTGTTCTATCACCGCTCTCTCGTGCGTTTCCGCTACAGCGTCCGCCACCAGCACGCGTCGCACGTAGAGCTTTGCTTTGTAGATCTTCAAGCTGTAGCCTCCGTCAGCGGCGCACATCAGATAGAAAGAGGGCGCCGCTTGTTTCAGAGTGAGATTGATTTCTGTCTCTCCAACGATGAGCTTCGGTTGATGAGCCAGGTCAAAGTGCAGTCGCGCCATCAGCGAAAAGCGCTTGTTGGAGATTAGCTTCTTGCGCGCTTTGTACCCCGCATTCGCGTCAGTCAACGTGTCAAACTGACCGGGCGTATCTTCATGCCACCCCTGGGCGCTCATGACGCCGTCCTTCACGTCTTTGTTGTAGTTGAGTAACCCTTCCAAGTAAGCTCGGTAAGGGTAGGTCTCGGTGTTGCCAGACACTTTGAAACCGCCGATGGAGACTTGGACGTCTTTGAAGAGCGAGTGAGCCAAGTTGTTCACCGGAGCTACCGCGTCGGTGTCCTCGATCGCCGCTCCGTTCGCTTTCAGCACTTGACATTCCAGATGAAGGTAATTCTCGTTCAGGTCTGTGTACTCTTGCGACTTGTTGATGGTGAAATTTATGTTACCTCCATCCTCTAAAGAGTTTTTTGTTTCTATCCCCAGGAAAGACGACTTTAAGATAGTAGTCTGAGTCGGCGCTACGGTGTGCAGGTCGAGCTCAGAGAGCGCGCACTCGTTACTGCTCTCGTGTACGTAAGCCATTGTGTTCTCTCTTCACGCGGCCGACAGACTGACGCTGGCCGCCTCCAGTCTTTTTATTTATACCTGAACGCCTAGGCGCTTACCGGTCGAATGCATCCCCTCTACGTCTCTTGCAAGAGCCACCGCCCGTCTGAGGAGAATGCCGGCGACGTTTCGACCCTTTCTTAGACGCGACAGGCGTCTTTCCTCCCGAGAACGCCGTACTCGCCAGTCTCTTCAGAGCGCCTGCGCCTCGGTCTTTCACGCTGCTCTTTAAAGTCCGACCCGCCAGCACATCTTTAGCTACGCCCACACCGGCGCGGAGCAGCGTTTTTCCCACCGACTTCAATAGCGGGGTAGCCGAGCGCATCAGACCTAACAGAGCGCCGCCCAAACCGTGCCCGCTCTGGAAAGAGCGCCCGCTGTACACGTTGACGCCGTTGCCCAGCTGCGCGTTGTAGTAATCGCTGTACCCTCTGCCGACGGTGCGCCTGGGTGGAAAGTACGGAACGCGTTGACGCATCATTTTTCTCTCTTTCAGCGCTCAATAGGTCTCAGATGAAGTGTCACGGTCACCTCGCCTCTACCGAATGGGATGGAATGACCGGATCGGTCTCTTAAATAGATGCCGACCTCGGTAAACCTCTTGGATTTCAAGGGGAAATAATCCAAATGGGGAAAACTGATAGCTTGCACGCCACCTCGACGCTTTCCGCCTCTGTCCACCGCCACGCAGCGCAACAGCGGCACTTGCATGTCGCCCACACGTCTCTCCTGGATCATGTCGGTGTATATGTACACAGAGTGCACGTCCCCGTAAACATCCATCGAGTAGGCGCCGGTAGTCGGCGACGCGAAACACGTCTTCTCTCCGAAGCCTAGAACGCATGCGAGATGCTGACTCAGCAGGACAGCACAGTGTCTCGGCGGTTTGATGGTGACGCGTTTCGTCTTGGCGTCGTACGATAAGATCCGCATCGGTTTGAGCAAGAAGCTGTCGCCCTCTAGTCTGTCATCTCGCAACGTCTCACTCAAGCGCTCGATTAGGGTGTGGTTGCTTCCGGTGAAAATAGGAGGTATCTCGAATATGTTTGGCATGAAACTGCGCACTCCCATGTCCTTCTCCATCTTTTCGATCATCTGTCTTGCTTGATGGCTGATCGTCTTCTTCTTCACCGCCGGGGACAAGAACTGCTTGTATACGGCATTCGTCTGTCTCAAGTCGACCTCTCTCTTGAACCTTTTTGTTTCCGGTTTCAATTGCTGCTCTTCCGACGTGTCTGATATCTCTTCCACCGTTACATAGCTTGCTTCCTTCCAGCTCAGCGGGAATTTTGAGCTGAACGTTAGCTTGCTCAGACCGTTCGCGTTTTTCATTCTCTTCCAGTCTACCTGTGGTTTTTTTCCTTCGGAGAATTTAGTTTCTTTTAAAACCTGGATCGCCTCCTCTAGCGAACCTTTGGTGCGCAGAGGAACAACGATGATCAAGTCGTCGTCGTGCACGTTAGTCCATTCTGTAGGGAGGATGATCTCAGTCAGAGCCGCTTCGTACGCTTCGGGCAGAAGGAGCGGCGAGTCGAAGTGAGTTCGGAAAGACGTCAAGCTGTTGTCAGGATAATACTCCATAGAGCTGTTGCTAGGTAGAGTGTTGTTCATTTTTTTTTTTTTTTTTTTCTACATTATTTTTTTGACGGGGATCCACTCGTTGAACTTGTCGTCGTAACCTAACCAACGTACGAAAGCTAACTCTTTACCGTCGACGGTCTTGCGGCGCAACACCTCGTCTATCAGGTAGTTGTTGTCGTAACGACTCTTGTACACCTTCTGAACCTCTTCCGGGTAGAAGACGCCTTTTATCTCCTCGCCCTTGTCGTCTTTCAGCTCGAACCCTCTGCTTCCCAACGTCTTAGCAACGTCGACCACTTCCTCGCGCCAGTTTCCCTCGTACCCTTTGTCGAAGGCGCCTTTAGTTCTCAACATCCTCACTCTGTCACCCGGAGCGATGACGTCGACGGCGGACGTCTTTGTTTTTTTCTTCTTTTTCCATATTTCGTCGATTTGTTTGTTAGTTGGGAGATCTTGTCGGTAGAAAACTGTTTCGCTGTTTTCCGAGCTGACTTGAGCCGGCGCCATTTTCAACGTCTTGTGGTGAGTGCGATTGTAAGAAGACACTACATGGTGCAGTACGTCTACGTAGCGATACGTGCGCTTGTGTGTGAAATAACGCCACAGCTTCTCCTTCAGACTGCGGTTCAAGCGCTCCACTAGACTAGCTTTGATGTTGTCGTTCTCGCCAGTGAAGAACTCTATGCCCTCGCTCTTCAAGTGATCTTGAAAGATCTTGTTCAAAAACTCTTTCCCCTTGTCTGTCTGAACAGTGCGCGGTCGTCTCTCGCCAGTGCCTGTCATCTCTCGGAAGGCCTCGGTGACATCAGCGCCGCTCTTGGATTTAATGGGAACGGCCCACGCGTACCTAGAGAAAACGTCGATCGCCGTCACCACGCACCGGAAGCGGTCGTTGTGAGACGCCAAAGCTTGCATGTCCATCAGATCTATCTGCCACTGCTGATCGATTGCGCCGGTTATAGTCTTGTTCCTTGCGAATTTTCTCCGAATGGGTTTATGTTTAGTGTAGGCGTCCAGCGACACTAAAGCATCTCGGATGACGGCCGGGTTCAGGTGGCGAAAATGATGTTTCTGGAGTTTAGTCACGCTAGTGAAACTGGAGGGCGCTTTGACGTCGGTATATCTAGCTACTACGCGCTTCTTTTCTTTTTCCTTCTTGGTCAGTCTCTTCACTGGTTTGCCCATGGTGGGCCTGTTGAGGGCGTGAACGACGAGCTCGCCGCTAGGCGGTTGCGCCCTCTCCTTTTCTTACTCGCCACGCTCCTATAGGAAGTCGGAGTTTGGAAAAGTTCACTGTCGTCCTCCTCGTCGTCAGAGGATTGATCGTCCACCTGGAGAGAAGAGTCTGCTGCTGCTACTGCTGCTGCTGCTGCTGCTGCTTCTCTTTCTTCCGAGTCGAAGCTCGGTCGTTTCCGACCTCTGTCAGCAAGCCGTGTGTCCAAACTTCGGCCAGGTCCGCTCGCTTTATACAGATGGTTTCCGATCAAGGAGTCTGTGGGAACTGCTTCGCGCAGCGCTTTCGTGAACGGCGAGTAGCCCGCCGGTCTGGGCGCCGTCTTCCTGAACCTGGCAGCGTCGTTCAGTAAGTCCACTATGTTGATGCGATGCTCAGGTGGTATTCTCCGACCCGACATCTCGCGCACCGCACCGTCCTCGTTCCACTTGATCACACCGGATTTCTCCAATTGTTTGTACAGCGCCACGGTCCGAGTGCGATTCCTCTTGGGAACTTGGTTCACCAACCGCTCGAGTAGGGACGCGCTGGCCTCTTCAGCAGACTGACGGAGGTGAGCCGGGGGCGAAGAAGAGTAGGACGAAGAGATGTTGCTGTTGTGGGGATTCGCGAGAAAAAATTGCAATCTATTCAACAACCTTCGGTATTTCAACATTTTCTCGCGCGATTCCAAAGTGGGGTCGTTCAACACTAAATCCAAGTCCCTGTAGATAAACTGTAGCACCTGGTGCAAGGCCGCGTCGGGATGAAGGGACTGTTCTGCCTGCTTGTGGTAATAGGCCATGTCGGCAGGTAGGCGGGCGGCGGTGGCAGGAGCGGAACTCTGGTTCTTTTCAGTGCGCTCATCAGGAAGAGGAGGAAGGTTTGGAGCAGTAGAAGTACTAGCAGCAGCGACTGCAGTAGTAGCAGCGCTAGTAGTAGCAGCAGCAGCGGGCACATGATGAAGTAGACCTGCTCGTGATGATTTGTAGAGCGTCTCAGGATCCACGAGCGCTAAACGTTTGTAGTGTTGTTGCTGCTCTGAGTCCGTCATGGGGACGACGGTGGCAATGACGCTGGTGGTGGCGGTAGTGGTGGTGGTGGTGGTGGTGCTGTCGGCGAGTAGGTGTCGAATGAGGTGTCTCATATACGGAGAATGCTCTTTATAAGCGGTAAGGCCATCCCTATGAGAGCCGGAATGAGGAAACCTCCCTCTTGTACCAAGACGCGTCTCTTTTTTTTGATGGGCGTAGATTTTTTGCCGACCTCCCTCAACACGTCAGCCGATTCTCGAAGCTTGTCCAGTTGTTTGTCGCTGAGCGGGATGTTCCCTACCAGTAAATTGTGACAGATCTCACTTAACGCTGCGATCAGATCGTCGCTTCCAGAGTCTATTAGATGCGAGCAGTCCTTTGGCGAGCACTTAGCTAAGTGCTTGAGAGTACCAAAGTGTCTTTCGAGTAGATGAGAAGACATTTTTTTGCTACTGCTTTCTCTTGTTCTTTTTTTTGTCTAGCGGTACGAACACTAGCTGAGAGTGTATGGACGTCAAAGAGGAGCGTATTCTCAGATCGTCAGGTGTTGACTGCTTGAAGTCCAGAAGGAGGTATGAGTGAGGTCGCTTGAGTTCATGGGTAAATATACTAGAGAGGGCCGCCGCGTTGGACGGAAACACCTGGCGAGACAGACTAGCTATTTGCCCCATGTCGCGCGGGTTCTTGAAAACGATCATGTAGTGAGCGTTCAGACTCATAGTTCGAAAGTCGGGTGATTTCTGGAATAGGTTCTGAGTGATGTATATGACGCTCACGTTCCAGTGATGCGAGTATTTAGTAAAGATGTCGGCTACCACTTGCTGATTGGAACTGCTCATCAGATCGTCCAATATCAGTAGAGTGTGGGGTCGTAAAGCGTCTTCTGCTACTTCCACGTCTCCCGCTATAGACTCTTTGCTAGGAAGACCTTCTCTGAATTCCACACCGTACTGATTTTGCATTTTTTCAAACAGAGGTTGCCACTCGCCGTAATGGTAAAAAGTCTTTTCCACCGGCGGCGTGACCAAATTGTTCACGTCGCTCAGAAATTGATCCACCAAGCGCGATTTTCCACAACCCGACGGACCGCTAATGATACAACTAAAGGGTCCTTGTAGTCGAGCGTCGAAATGAATTTCTGTGAAGAGTTTGCTTTTACTACTGGACATTTTTTTTGTTTTTTTTTCAGGACGCGTCAGAGAGCGGTTGTGTGTCTGACTGTCTGCTGTGTTTCTCACTCGAACGGTCGGTAGTGAATGGTTGTGGAGAAAAGTCAGCCGACCTTTTTATTGATACCGGCCGGTGTCACAGTAGCGGCGGCAGAAGTGACTTTTTTTTCTTTTTTTTTTGCGATAAAATTCTATTTTCACTCAATAGTCATAAATGTTTGTATCAGACTCCAGAGGAGTCTGATACAAATATTTATTATTTTTTTTTAAAAAGAAGAAGAGGAGGAGGAGGAGGAGGAGGAGGAGGAGGAGGAGGAGGAGGAGGAGATTAATTTTTCCCTTTTTTTTTTTTTTTTTTTTTTTTTTTTTTTTGATCATTTAGGCAAAGCTCGTCGCTTTGCCGTTTTTTTTTCTATTTCTGTGTTGTGACACGATCGTCTCGAAAAAGCAATAAGGCGTGTGAGCGCGGCGGTGACAAATACATATTGGAGTGTATGGTTTAAAATAGTGCGTCCCTATCTTCTTCAATTCGGCTGCGTTGCAATATGCGGGATAACAAGTGACGACGTCGAAACGTTTAGAGACCGTGTTCACGTCGGCCACAACGCGCGCCCACCGAGTGGGAGCTGCAGTCGCTCCCAAGAAACCGATCGGCTTGTCGAATCGTTTCATAGCACTTATTCTCACTTTATAAGAGGAGGCAGGGTGAGGAGAGTAGCGGCGCTCTTTCTTTTCATGAAACGCCCAACGAGTGGGGGCGCTGAGAGCGGCTGTTATGCAATAGTAGAGTAAATGCTGTTCTGAGAAGACGGCTCTCGGCCATGTCGCTACGTTTTCCTTTTCCGCTCTTGTATAACGACGATGGCGCTCAGCTTTGCATTTCTCGAGAATTCGGTACGCTTCAAGAGAAGCGTGAACCTCAACTACGTGACGCTCTCTCCTTTGAGATAAAAAAATAGCCGGGCAGTTGAGGAGAGCACTTTGTTCGCGCGACCGTCTTTTAGAAACTCGCGCCCTCTGCAGCGCCATATTTCTTTCCTCCGAAACAAAAAAGACTGAGTGAAAATAAAAAATTTTAAAAAACAAAAAGCTCAAACAAAAAAAATAAGCAATAAGCAGACTCAGCTCGAAATTCCCTGCTGGTGTGATGGCGGTGACTGCAGGCGGTGGCGGCGGTCGGCTGGCCGGCGGTGGCGGTGTCGGCGGCGATGGTAGAAGGGTGTGTGGAAAGAGAGACGCATCTCAGTCTTTTATAGGAGCGGCGAGTCTGACATTTTCAGCTGTCGCATGCTGACCTGCTGCTATCATAAGAGAAACAAAAGCCCTAATCACGCTTTTCAGCTGGATCCTTCCACCCCGCCAGACATGGATCCAGATGGGAAGGTGGTTTAAAATTAAATCCGTGTACCGACTGTCATACAATAGAGTAATTAGTTGAACGCGTGTTACCTGTATAAAGGATTAGCGGGTCATGGGCTCAGCGTGTGTATAGAAAAACAACTACAGGTAGCGTGAACAAAGCGACCCCCTCCCTTTCTGTCACTCTGTCTGTGACTAGAGGGTGTGCGTGTGGTAAGCGGCTTAAATCTAAAGAAAAACAAATCACCCTCTCCTGTCGTCAGCAGTCAGCCGGCCGGCGGCTGGAAAATGCGATTAGAGGGATGATGAGCCGCGTAGTAAGCGACTTAAGGCTGATCTAAAGACCTGCCGTGAGGGGGCAGCTGGCCGGTGGCTTGAAAAAAAAGGGGGGGGAGTAAGGGTATATAAGGGGGAGTGAAACCGTATTCGGCATCGTCATCATCGTTCACGCTACTACTACTACTACTACTACTACTACTACTACTACCACCACCAGCACCGCGCCTCAATTTGCAGATCCCCATGATGGAAAGTTGCTACCGTGACATGAAGCGGAATGACGAAGCGGCGCGCGAATGTGAAGCTGATGCTGTAGCCTCTGCTACTGCTGCTGCTAGTGCTGCTCAGCGTGCTACTGCTGCATTTACTGTGGCTGTTAGTGACGCTGGTTGTGATGACGTTGTTGTTGTTGCCGCTGCGGCTGTGACTGCTGCTGTTGCTGCCGCCGATGCAGCTACTCATGCCACCGATGCCGACGCTGCTGCTGCTGATGCTGTTGCGGCTGCCGATGACGCCGCTGATAACGCTGCTAGTGCCCGCTCTGCCGCCCTTGCTACTGTCGCTGCTGCTGTTGTTGCTAATGCTCACGCTACTGCTGCTACAGCTGCTGCTACTGCTGCTACCGCTGCTGCCGAGGCTGCTGCCGCTGCTGCCGATGCTGCTGCCGATGCTGCCGATGCTGCTGCCGATGCTGATGTTAGCAGTCGCGTCGACAAAGAATCGTCATTTGTCACTCTTAAACCTCCAGTTGAACGCGCGACGAGTAGTAGGGCTACCAACGCGACGGCCGGATGGTGCAACTGGTGTCGTCGCTTCTGCTCGTGCGCTTGCTTTTCTTCCAGTCCTACCTGCTGCTGCTACGGTATGATAGTGTTATAGTGTTTGAATGAGAACGCGCGTAGTTACACATAGACGCTGTAACAGATGTGCTTTTTTTTTTGAAAATATAATTTTAACATAACATGGAACTTGTTGTGTTTATTTTCTATATATAAGTTGTTTGTTTACAAACAGTCACGTGTCACGTGGTGTTGTTTACAAACAAGAGAGCCACGTGGTGTTGTTTACAAACAAACCCTAAGTAGGTCACGTTACCCTAGTTACCAGAATGCCGGCTTCTGATTGGCTGAGCCTAAGTAGGTCACGTGACGTAAGCAGGTCACGTTACCATGGTTACCAGAATGCCGGCCTCTGATTGGCTGAGAGCTTCTAAGTAGGTCAGTAGGTCACCCAGAATGCTGGCTTCTGATTGGCTGAGAGCCCTAAGTAGGTCACGTTACCATGGCAACGGGTCACGTGACCAAATGGAGGCCTCTGATTGGCTGCATGTCGATTGAGTAATAAACAGTACTTAACTATAGTCCCGTTCCGATACATACTATACTACTCCCCTCCTCCCCCCTGTTGTTAAATAATGCCCACTCCCTCACATGAGTGTTCATGTATCAGTTGTGTATAGCATGGGGAGAGTGCACTCAGAGTGTCCCCAGTTACACTGGTAATAACAGAGACCCTCTGGGCACCCCCTCCCCTCCCACTGCACCTAATACCCAGTGTACAATTACTGCTGACTCATCAAGCCACAATTAATTGCTGATTAGTGTGAGGACTGAATATTGCCTCCACACAACATTTGATATCATGATGTACCACCGCAATGCTGCCAAGTAACCTAAGCGCTCTGTCTTAGTGCACCATTCCGACCCTTCTGGAGTGCATCAGCCCCATATGGTTAGGATGATGCATTAATGTAGCACTGCTGAATTCCTGACCATGGCTGAATTCATTCATGCATCATGATGACTAGCGGTAAGGATATAGCACTTTAAAGCAGTATGCGGTCCTTAGAGGATTAATTACTGAGTGGTATATATATATATATATATATATATATATATATATATATATATATATATATATATATATATGCCCCCCGGGGAGACAGAGAGACAGTGAGAGAGAGACAGAGAGAGACAGAGAGACAGAGAGACAGGGAGATGAGAGGCTTACAGACCTTGGGGGCATCAACGACCTTAATCAGATGCTACCCATAATAAGGTCCCTCCTCCATCCTTCACACTGACGGGGTATTTCGCCTTAATCATGGTCTAATCAGAATATAAGCCTGGGCTCCACTAGGGCGACACAGGCCCCTGAGAAACGAGGCTATCCTTCTAATGATTTGTTCTTGTATATTTCGCCTCATTGCTTTTTATACTCACTAAATCGGTGCAAGGTTGTGGAGGGGGCTGTTAAAAGCCTCAACATAGCGAACTTCCGATAACAATATTTAACAACTTACGCTAAAACGAACTGATATTTTATAAATCATGCTAATATCTTCAGATTTACACTAATGCCTCGAGATTTCTTGAAATTTAGGCTATTTACACTCTTTATTAGCACCATGTTTCTTAGGGGTTTGAAGTTTTAAATTAAAAACTATGTTAATCAACGTAAAATCAATGGCCTACTTTTTTTCTGTAACACCTATATGAAAAAAGGGACTATTCTGTAACACCTTTTGCACGCTGTCAAATTATCACTGTTATCAAGTGCACCCTCCCAGTGAAGTTAACTGTTTCAATGAGAAAAATAAAAAGGGCCGAAAATAGCC
>CANHQG010000354.1:0-40000 GCA_947462335.1 Harmothoe impar
CAATACACGAAATGGGATTGAAGCAATGCATGCGCAATGCGAGGTAATGTTGGTAGAGGGTGGGGACGGGGAAGGGGGGGGGGGGTGCTCAGATCTGAAATTATCACCGACCTCCACCTCTGAGAAGCCATTATCAGAAATAATCATAAACGTTTAAACCCTTTGAAGACAGCATGTTGCTAAGAGATGTCATTTGTCGTCATGATGCATCAATGCAACCCCTGTAAGTAACCCACCGGTGCTGCATTGGTGCATCATGACGACCCTTGATGAGGGTCGGCATGATGCTTGAATGCAGCACTGGTGAGGGCTGCATTCATGCATCATGCCTCCAAAGGGCAAGATGCATTGATCACTACATCTCTAACTTTGCATGTGCACTTCATCAGTGCATGGGACACTGGATTTAACAATAATGATGCATTGATATTTAAAAATGTAGACTAGAATATAACAGCGTCCTTAGGGTTTAGATTGGGCAACATTCCGACACAAGCTGAGTGCAAATAGGTTACGGCCACCTAGAGGGCGGCCGTTAGAGGGGGTGGATGGCGCTATTTGTTGTACAGATCCCTGCTTGTATTGACTAGTAATCGAAATACCAGCACAGATCTTGATGCATGTACCTCTAATATAAACGCACATGCATCGCAATCTGCGGTGTGGTATGGCTTGTACTTATCAACCAAAGCTCAATACTGGTACTGTATCGTGAGTGGACTGCTCTCTCGTCCCGCCATTGCAGCCTCCCCCCCCCCCCCGCCCTCCAGGGGGGGGGGGGGGTTTACTCTACCATGTATTGGATAACCACTGCCAGTCTTTGCCAAAACGTGCCGGACAGCGGCAATGTCCGCCTAAAATGGCTCTGGTCCGGCAGAATGACTAGTGTTGCAGGACCAGATGTCCTCCATCTTCTGGGCTTTTCAAAACTGAAAGAATTTTTCATATATTCAAACTGGAACTGAAGTTACAAGTTCTAGAGTGCACACTAATATTCTAAGCAAATTAAAGCAATTATTTTGTTAAAAGCTATTATTATTATTATTATTATTATTATTTCTTTTATAAATGTTATTCTATTCTAAATAGTATGCAAAACTTTGATTTTGGTATCCGGTCCTGTAGAAATCTATCCGGTCCTGCTATATTGGCTAGCTGCAGTTAAAAAGTTTTCGCAAAGACTGCACTGCAGCACAACTCTGACAAGCGGTGGCAGCGAATTCCCATTAGATCATGAAAAGAGGGGCGGTCAGATGTAGTCAAGACTCTGATAAGTAGGGCGGTTGAAATCTATCATCAATTGAGCAAGTTTTCTTGCTGAAACGGATGAATAAAAGTGTATTGGTACGAAATCCAGGGAAACCTAAAGTTGTAATAGCTCATCAAATCTCCCAACCTCTGAAAAATGGGGCTGTTAAATCTCCCAACCTGTGAAATGTTGGGCGGTCGATCTCCCAGCCTCTATGACGTAGGGTGGTCGAATTTCCCAATCTCTGATAAGAGGGGCGGTAGGGCGGCACTTGTTATCTACCCTCAAAGACTCAGTGCCCCCCCCCGGCTCTCTCCCTCCCCCCTACACCCCCCCCCCCCCCCGACATCCCCTCCCCAGCCAGGACTCCGATACCAACACTGCTCCGGTCACTCTGCTGTGTATGGTCTGGGAGCAGAGCTACATCTCACTTGATACTTATTGACGCCAGTTTGGTGACGCAAATGGATGTCTATTGGTCACTACCGCATCCAACTACACACCGATTGTTATCTAGATCAAATGGGTAATTAAAGCTGGGGGCTGCTACTGTGTAATTAACACCTATATTTGACAGAGGCAATGTAAATATGTGAATTGGGGTAGGATGACAGTCACTTGACAGCCTGCTCCCAGGCTATCCAACTGGTGGGATTTCGTTGCTGGCCGAGGCTGTCCCCCATTACCCCCCCCCCGCCCGCCCCCTGCCGGCGCCTGATTTACGACGCTGCATCCCGCGCACTGACCCCCCGAGATAACGCAGCCGCGCCCCCAGCGCCACCTCGCGGCTTCCGCGCAAATTGCAGACCGGAAATAGTGATCGGCTAAATTGAGTTCCCGCGACATCCGCGCCGACACGGCGACCGCTGCGCGACGACGCGCCTATCAGCGGGCCGCACGACGCACGACCACTTCCGGCGGAAGAAGAAGGTGTTTCCGGGTTGAGTCTGGGCTGGGGAGAGGTTTAAGAGGTGTTGTGTATGTGAGGGGTTGGGGGAGTAGGGGATGGGGGGGGGGGGGGGGTGAGGGTGTTGGGGGGGTTGGGGGGGTGAGGGTAAGGGGTGTTTTCTATATGTTTACTAGCAGAAGACTATAGTATAACTGCTAACAGGTCGACAACCACCAAAGGGCCCCAGACAGGTATAAATCGACATGGCGACAAGACCCTGTTTTAAATCTTTTTTTAAATTGGAAACGAATTAAGCCCTGTATGAGGGAAACAGTAAGGGTCATATAAATATGAAATGAAACAAAACATGTGAAAACCAACATTATACAGTTTATACGTGTTATTTTACACATTCAAATTGCCAACACGATGCTTAATTCTCATCCCCCCCAACCCCAATGAAGATTTGCTTCCTATGCCTCTAGCTATGTAACATATACATTGGGGGGAGGGGGGGGGGGTAGATAGGGGGGGGGGGTCCCCAGGTCGCATGTCGATTTTAAGAAATGACCATGTCACGTGTCACTAAGGAAAAGGTCATATCACTAATGTCACTAAGCGATTCATAAATGGGGGTCTTGGGGCCACAGGCCCCACGAAAGTTTAGGAAAATTGACAACCTACAGGGACAACATTTTAAGAAAAGGTTAGATAACCTACTGTACTCCAAATGAGGGAGTTTTCTTTATGGCACTAAGCCCCATGTCACATGTCGATTTTAAGATATGGCCATGTCACATGTCGATTTTAAGAAATGGCCATGTAACATATCACTTAAATGGCCATGTCACATGTCGATTTTAAGAAATGGCCATGTCACATGTCGATTTTACGATATGACCATGTCGCCATGTCGAATTTAGGGGTCTATACCCATTACATTGCACATGACAAAAGAGGTCAATTGTCACCCTGGACGGTTTGATCCCAGGCACTTCCCGTCCTGTTAGATCCACATTGTGCACGCTGCACGCACCGCGCCGACCTCGGCGACTGTAACACCGTCACACACGCCCCTCATATACCCATGGGCACGGGCCACCACTGAGCTAAACCTCGGGGGGGAGGTCAGGTGTTTCTGGTAACAGAAACAGGGTAGTCAACTCCAAGTTCCCCCTCTGCTTTGAGCATTGCATTCTGGTGAAAATGTATGCATTTGGATGCATTAAAATGGCATAATCTCATGGATTTGCATAATGAATAATATTACTGGAATGCAGAGCACACAATTTTGCATTAAACTGGAGATATACCCACATTTAGTAAAGTCCCCCCTCTGCTTTGTGTCAACATTGCTGCGGTCCTTAAAGCACATGGCCTGCATACCTACAACACTGTGGGGAGCAAGGAAATGACAGGGGTCTGTACACAGGTAGTACAGGTAGCCAAGTGTAGCAGTCACAGTGGCCCACACTATCCTACCTGACGGTAGGACTAGGACTCTGCTTGGAGACAAAGGTCAGTTGGTGCGCGTGCCCATGGGGGACTCCATGTGTGAGTTATACGCCTTGTACAGGGGGGCGGACCTCTTCACCCACACAGCACTGGGAGCCGCTATATGTAGGTGGTCTGAGTGTCAGAGCTGTAGGTGTGGTGTCTAAGGAGGGAACCCAGGCCTAATGTAGCAATTTGTGGGATAACCAGCAAGTGGTACACAACTTGGACAAAGTCAGGGGGGATGTATAGAAAAGTACCAGGTTTTGATAAATTATTTGGGTAAGATGAGCGAGGTATAGGTGAGATATTGTGTAAGTTGTGATCCATATATGGTGGTATGGGGTATGTAGGGCATTAGACCTTGACAAGAGTCGGATGGGGATCCAGATATATAGGTCACGTGGATACAGAAGTAGGTCACAGTGACCCACATATATGTGGCTGCAGATGGGTCAAAAGCGACCTGGCGACCTGGGCCGTTTTGGAGGCGACTTTCGACCTAATACAATAATAAAAGTGACCTGGCGACTTTTAGACAAAATTGACAATATTTTAGGGGGTCCAAAAAAGCGACTTTGTGACCTGGACTCCTTAATTTCGGCGACTTTCCGACCTCAGGGGGGGGGGGACCCCTCTGCACCCCCATATATAGCACTGATAGTCAGAGACGATACATAACACTCCGAGCAGGGATAATCTGTGGATCAGTCATAGAGCTCTCCAGAATTACATCGATTGGATTAGCGATCACCATGAGCCCTATATCAGTGCCCTTGTATGGGAACGTTCACGAATGGAGTCATTGGGGTAATTTGGGGCTGAGGGTGAGGGTTTGGGTTTAGAGACCCCAGCCATACATCTGACAATTCACACACAATAATCACATGTAGCAACAAGGGATGGGGAATACCCCACAATGAGTGACGTCATTTGTGAACAAATATATTTGATTCGACATTTATTCATCATAATTGATGATAGTGTGATATTGTCAAGCTGATGATAGTCATATCCAATTTTACATGTACTCTCGTCAAATGAAAGGAAGATGAGAGGTCCTAGCGGGAGTAGGGCAATGCGCCCGTGCTAGGTTTGTATGCATATACATTTATTTCGATGTATCTGTATTTATTCAACCTAATAAAACTTTTTTTTTAATTACTTCAAATTCCATGATATAGGTCACCACCTTTAGCCTGTGGTGCTGGTTTCTGGACAGGTATCTTGTCAAGGCTGTAAGTGTGCGGCTAGAGGCTACAGGTTCTACTGTGTTCAGAAAGGTTAATGGATGTTTTAAGATTGAATATACTATTATGGTTTATTTTAGTTATCAAGAAACATCAAATTCATGCTTGCCAGTCATAGATTGCACCTCGTTATAGATTGCATTCATCATAGACTTTAACCTTGTATCAATTTGGTGACAAATGGCCTTATTCATTTTTACTGCCTTTGGGAAAAAAACATAAAGCTTTAACCCTGTTGCCATCTCATGACCAAACGCGAGATTTGGGCGCCATCTTGTCCGACAAGCACTATGGATGTGCTTCCGGTGGGGCCGATTGCGCATGCGCTTTTAGACATGACAAAATGACGGTTAGACGTTAGCCCCGAGCCCCAGAGTTCATGGGGCCTCAAGGGGTGTGTGTCAGGCGTACAATAAAATCAGAGATTTTATTAAAACAGTATGGGGCTGAGCTGAGGCCCATGCACAGTCTGTTGTCCTTTAGGTATTTAATCCCCGAGCCAAAGTCCCAGGACAGGCCTTGCCTTTCCCGTGACGTCACATGGGTGTGGACCGCCCTATAAGTGTCTGAAATGTCGATCGTACAAAGTACTTCCCCCTCTATCACCATATCACTGGCGTCATGTACACTTTTATAGCTAAATTTCTCCGAGACTTGGTCCGTGAAATTATTGACTGACACTCCCTCAGGCCGGGAGCAGTCCACTATGGCCCTGATTGATGCATCAGGCTTTGGTACACACCCGAGGGCGTGGGTACACATCATAGGGTTATCTACTATCGTGACGTATTCCCTTTCAATCTCTTTCAGAAGCTTTTTAGACATAAGCGCCTGGTTGTCCTCCTCTACGTAGTTATTACATGTGTATTCAGACCGACAGTCATTGTTGATGACTTTGAAACCAAATAGCGCCCCTTGTACCAGGTATTCCCAGTCGGGGTCTACTTCACCGCCTAGTACGGCTTTGGATATCATTCTACACGGTTTAATTTGAACGCGGGCACCCCCCACAGAGTACTCACATGCACATGATCCGCTTTGGCAGTCCTCGTAGATCTCAATTTCTTGCTTTTCGCCGCCATGTTTACAATCCGGGTCGGTGAATTCGCAGCAAACCACCAGCTGGCCTCTGATTGGATGAGCCTTGGTTCCCGGCTTCATTTTTAACCAATCACAGCCCGTAACGGCTGAGGCCGCCGCTGGTGCTCGCCGTGTAAGCACGGCGTCCGCCCCGGGCCCGCTGTCTACCAGCGGCGCCGCGGCCGGGGGCCCCTGCGGGGGTTCCCTGGCTACGACATCCGAGACGCTGCCGGCCCCGTCGTCGGGCCGCGCTCCCATCGGCGCCCCTCTATCCGCGGGGGGCCCCGTCGGGGGATTTCCTACATACGTTGCGCCTCGCGACGCGGTGCTCGGCGTCGCCCCCGCCTGTGGCCTCTTCGGTTTTCCCGCCTCGTCTCTGGCGGGGCGGGCGGGGGGCGCCGCCGTATCCTATTTCTTGGAGCACGACTTCGCTTTATGGTCGCCACCACAGGCCCGGCATACATGTGGGAATCTACACTTGGGTTTTGAACACCCTTCCTCGTAATTCCACATGACGCAGCCGTTCTCTGGGCCGGTGAAGGTCTTCTGGGCCTTCTGCCCGCCGGCCTTCTTCTTGGTGGCCGACGGCTGCGCGGGTTGCTGGTGCGTGCTGCCGCCGTCATGGGTCAGTTTCAGCCCCTCCCATGTATCCTTTAGGGCGTAGTTCCTCATCGTGAGGTGGTAATCTCCTGCCGTAAATGCAGTCATACCGGTCGTGTCTGCCCGTGTCCTCACGGCCAGATCATATGCGTTGGAGGCCTCCGGCGGGTAGATCCCGGGAATGTTCATGTGACACATATACGACAGGTGCTGCAGGTACCCCTTTATCTCAGCCCACGACCTCTCTTCCTCTATAGCCCACTCCAGAGCCCCATGCATGAGCTCGCTGAAGGAGGCTTTAGACAGATCCTTCACTTTGGGTAAGAAACGGGTAAGTGCGTACTTACTCTCCCTGTCGGCGCCGGTGCCCGCTGTCCCCGCTGTCGGCGGTGCGGGCCCCGGTCCGGGGGGCCCCGCTGGGGGGCTCTCCACCGCTGCCTTCAGCTCGGCGTTCGCCTTCTTCTGCGCTGCAATCTTTATCTTCAGGGCCAGTTTCCTGGCCTCTTTTTCCTCGGCCTCCAGCTCTGCCTGCAGGTTCTTCTCCTCCTCGTCCATTAAGATGGGCTTGGGTTCCGGTATGAAGCCGGCTACACTTAGCTTGCCGGCCTCCCGGTGCAGTTCCGACTCCCCCTCCGGTGCCCCCGCTGTCGGCAGTGATTTATGTCGTAAGCTCCTATCACTCTGGGGCACCCTTCTACACTTGTCACCCACTTTACCTTCATGTACATTTGCACATTTCCAGCATAGCATGGTTATGCATTGTCAGTGTGTGGACCGGCGGACAAATTCAGAACACATCCGAACGGTTCCACTGTCACTAGGGGAGTGTTTGTATAAACCCCAGACAGGGGTGAGTGGAGGCGTCCTTGGTTACGGCCGGTGGTGGCGCCACTAGGAGTTGGCGCCCATGGCCGGGTAACATTGCCTTGCGCGTAATACACATATTAACAGGGTCAATACTACCCATTATTGTCAGTACTGACCAACCCACCTTAGTCTTTTAGGTTCCAGGGGGAGCCACTGAGTGGTCATCACAGGTGGCAACAACTAGTGGTATACAAACACAACACACCAATGATGAACCTAGGTTAGCCACTACTGACTGACCCCTCGGTCATTTTTTTAATATAACTTTGCCATTGTGACTAACACTCATATGACCAACGTAGGATATTTAACCAATAATATATGGATATGGCCGCACGAGGGTTGTGTATTGATGAATAATGACCCTCAGTATAGGAGTGTACTCACGCCGCGCAACCTGCTGGTTTAAAAACTAACCGCTCCCTGATAGACTGGAATATAGACAGCGTTTCCCTCCACATTCACCATGGCCAGATAGGCATGGGCGCTAGCGTGTTGGCCTCACACACCAGGGGTCCCCGGATCAAATCTGGGTGGAAACGAACCATTTTTAAAGGGCCTATATGTATGTGAAAAAAAATCCCTAGAATTATTTTAACGAATGGGTATGTAAAGTCCAACTTCTACCTTTATAGTAAAAAAGAAATTGGAAAGAAATATTGATTTTCAAAGAAATTATACCAAAAAATGTCTTTTCTTCAGTAACTCGGTAAATAATGGTCCTACAGGGCTGGAAATCAGCCTGTAGACTCTTTGTTTCGCCTCTACCAGCGCCTCCACGGCGTAGTACGTAGAGCGTTGGACTTCAAGTCTTGATGTAGCGTGTTTGAGTCTCCATGAAAGCTCGAGTTTTATGGCTGAGGAGATTTCCGACAGAATCGTTCTGATATCCAGTTCCTCATTCCAAATCGTTCTGATATCCAGAATATCAGCACGATTTCACCTTCCCAAGTGTGCGGTATGCAGGAATATCAGAATGGGAATATCACCTAAAAAGCACGATCAGAGCCCAGATTGTATAATAAATGACTATATAACCCTTTCAACCCATGGATTTTCAGTGTCGGGGGAGGGGGGGGGTGCATCTCTCCATCTTCGATGCAGGGATGTCGTCTAATGGTTCATTTCACTGAGAGCTTTGTGTAGCTTGTTGGCAATCTGTGTCCGTGCCCCCCGCCCCCCCCCCACCGCCCCCCCACTGGTTCACCATACCGTATTCAAGTCTGGCTCCTCGATATATCTAAAAGTGTACACAGTCTAGCTCGGGACAGCGGCCTATCTTGCCCATCTCTTACATCAACCTATTATGTAAGCTATACTGGCCCCCTGTACCTCTCCTTTTCTCAGTGTACTGATCACCACAGACGCTCTGGGTGTCAGGTTTCATTTCCCCATTTTGGTCAATGTGGATACATGTCCAGACTGTCATGGTACATCTAAAAATAAAAGCCAAGTTCAGCGAGTCATTTTTTGGCTTCTTGCACTGGCAGTCTGACCATAGTAGTAGTATAGTATGTATCGGAACGGGACTATAGTTAAGTACTGTTTATTACTCGATCGACCTGCAGCCAATCAGAGGCCTCCATTTGGTCACGTGACCGGAAGTGACCTACTTAGGGGATTAGTGGTGACGTCACGTGACCTAGTTAGCCAATCAGAGGCCGCCATTTGGTCACGTGACCGGAAGTGACGTCATATGACCTACTTATGGACCGGAAGTGATGTCATATGACCTACTTAGGGGACCGGAAGTGACGTCATATGACCTAATTTAGGATCACGTGACCGGAAGTGACCTGATGAGTCACGTGACCGGAAGTGACGTCACATGACCTAATGGCCAACCGGAAGTGAGTGACCTCATTGAGGATCACGTGACCGGAAGTGACCTGATTGATCACGTGACCGGAAGAAGAAGTGACGTCACGCGACTTAATGAAGAGATGAGCGTCTTTAAGGGGTCACGCGCTTTAAAATGTGATACCTTTTTTTTTGGAGGAGGAGGAGGAGGAGGAGGAGGAGGAGGAGGCGAGTCTCTTATTTTTTTCGGTAAACTAATAAAAAACACTACGATATAAGTTTGTTTTTTTCTTCATTTTTTATTGTTTTACGAGCGACTGGAAGTGACTTATTGAACTAGGTAGAAGCGTTCTTTAGAGTGTATAAGGGGGGGGGGGGGGGGAGGGGAGGGGAGGGGAGGGAAGGGGAGGGGGGCCCCTTTAAGATGCATGGGGAGGGGGGCGCTTTTAGGATGCATGGGGCGGGTGGGGGGGAGGGGGGGAGGGGGGAGGGGGGCACTCTAGGGGGGTGGGGGGGGCACTCTAAGGGGCGTTTGTCTCTTTTAAGAAAAAAAGAAAAGAAAAAGATTTCAATCGAGAGACACGCTTCTTCCTCTCGAGAGGAAGAAGCGTGTCTCTTCATTTTTTTTTGTTTATCACGTGCCTCGATGAGGCGATCAGCTGCGACTGGAGGAAGTGACACTTTAAGAGGGCGCGCGTCTTAATTGTTATGATTTTTTTTTTTACTTACTAATAAAGAAGACGTATGAAAATAAAACACAACAATTCACATGTCCGTCGTTCTCGTTGTTTCTTGCTTGATAAAGTCAAGTAATATCGCGATGCCGAGGTCAAACTTTCCCATGTCCTCAGTCAATACTCGAAGGAGTTCAAAAGGTGTACCGCCTGCACCGTCAGCTTCATCTTGCCACATTTTCAACACTCGGAAGGCCCACTCAGCGGGACTTCCTCCGTATTCGCATTCTTCAGCGATCTTATCTAACCTCTCAGGCGACAATTTTAAATGGTCCCCCACCTCTTTCCACCTGCTACCTAGACGTCTGCCGAGGGTGCCCAAGTGCTTATGCATCGCGCGCGAGTCAGGGTTTTCGAAATCCAACCCCTGTCTGTGGAGAAGGGACATCCACTGAGCCAACAGTTCCACGCGTCTAATGCGGGTGAAGACGCGACCGAGCTCTCCCCATCTATGACGATGCGGGGTTTCACCCCACCAGACTCGGAACATCGCCGTACACAGCTCCTCCGGTGTCTTGACACTGCGCTCTACTAGAGCATCCATACGGGCGGCGGTAACTTTTAAGCTACTGCCCAACTCTCTCCAACAGCCGCTCAACTCTTTACCTAGTTGACGAAGCAAGGCGTCGCTATAGGCTAACCGCCGCTGTCCTACCTCTCTGTTCTCCCCATCGGTCTGCCTCGCGCGTCTCACGTCGTCAAGCCGCATTAACTTTTTTTCAGGTGGACAAGGCGGTGAAGGCGAGCTTGAAAGTGGAATAGCTTGAGCCATCTCGTCTCGTCTTGGCGGCGGCGGCGGCGGCGGCGGCGGTGGTGGCGGTGGTGGTGGTAGTAGACGTTACTGTGGTCAGAGGCGATATGGTTTTTTTCCAACAGAAATCAGAGCTTTTATACAGAGGGAGTTTAATCCCATTTCCAACAGCACTCCAGCTGTCTAGCGACCTGTCCGCATGACGCTTTTTCAGCCGCTCCGCTCCTTAAGAGCTTAGATGACGAGGGGTATGTCATCGCTATCCGTGGAGACCAGCTGAAAACGCTTTTGTTTCTCTTTGTGAATGGCCGCCGGCCAGCCGGCGGCAGCTGAACAGGGTCAGTAAGTAGCTTAGCTCTAGAAGCGAGAAGGCGTATATAAGGGGCTTGGAAACCTCCATTCACTCACTCATTCTTTTGCTGCTCTCTACAGTCACCACCATGAGCAAAAGACAACACCTAGCGCCGTCCAAGAACAAGAAGACTACGCGGAACAGCGCTTGTTTAGCGTCAGTGCCTCCTCTTGCTACTGAAAATGAGACTACCGCCGCAGCCGCTTGGTCTTATCACCCTCCCGCTGTAGCGAGCGCTCGCAGCAGTAGTAGTAGTAGTAGTAGTAGTAGTAGTAGTACTAGTAGTAGTAGTAGTAGTGGTAGTAGTACTACTGGTAGTAGTCGTCGTGCTAGCGACGTTGTTACACTCGCGACGGTACACGTTGCTGCTAAGCGTGCTGCCGCTGCTACTGCCGCTCCGCCTGCTGCTGCTGCTGCTGCTGGTGATCCTCGGGCTGCGGCTGCTGCTGCTGCTGCTGCTGCTGCACCTGCTACTGCTGCGCCTGCTACGGCTGCGCCTGCTGAGGCTGCTGCGCGTGCTACTGTTGCGTCTGCTGCTGCTGCTGCTGCTGCTGCTTCTGCTGCACCTGCTGCTACCGCTACTACTACTGACGACAACGCTCCTGGCACAGCGCAGTACTGGCAACCGGGTTTTTACCTCCCCACTACTGTTGATGACTTTGATGACCTGCCGCACGTTGCACAGCCCCTCTCCTCCACCACTACATCGACCGACGCCCTCGACGCCGCTCGCGCTGAGAGTGACAGCTATTCGGACACTCAGCCCCTAAACCGAGAAGAAGAGGAGGAGGAGGAGGAGCAGCAGCAACAGGGTGAGACAGAGAACGACGCTGACGACGAGGCGTACGAAGAACCCGAAGGGAAAGGGGTAGGCGGTACGTTTTTCGGCTCCCCTCTTCGACCTTTCGACCTCACTTCCACTAGTAGCGCCCCGTCCGGTCCGTGGCGACTTCCCTCACCGCCACCTTACGAGGGCGGCGGCGCTTCATCTTCTACCGCTACACTCAGCACCGACGGCGTGTGGCTGCTCTGTTCCAACAACGAGGCCTCGGATACCACCAGCGCTGACGCTGCTCCTGCTATCGGTTCTGCTGCTGATTCAGCTCACGCTGATGGTGTTACTCTTCCTGCGGGTGTGAAACGTTCTAAGGTGAGTTCCAGAACAACAAGGCCTACTAAGAAGAGAAAAATACAAGAAAAAGAACGAGATGGACGAGAAGAAGCAGAGAAACCCTTCTCCCGTCTTCTCGGGTTAGAGTTCTGCTTAGACGGAGCTTTGACGCTGGAGATCTGGGAGGACGTGGCTAGACTGTCTAGGAGGCCGCGCTACACAAAAGACGGCCAGGTGAAAGAGGCGTCTCTGACCAGAAGCGAGCGAGTGCACTTCACGGCCGACGCGCTGCGCGAGCTAATAGCACGCATCGCCGATATCCGCGCAGTGGTGCGCATACGCGACACAGCGGCCGCGCAAGGAAGACCTAATCACACCCCCTGGTTCGCAGTGCTGGATGAGGAGGGCGAAGTGTACGCAGCTGTGAGCTACTACAGCGGTAAGAACCTCGTCCACGTGCGCAAGTACGAAGGTCCTGACAAAAAACCCACACAGCAGGGGGTGACGCTGTCCGCCAGAGCGCTCAAAGAGTTGGATGACAAAACAGAGATTATTCTCAAATATCTCGGTATAGATTCGGAATGAGAGACGCTCAACGCTCACGCGCGCACACACACAGCGTTTGACGTACGCTGTATGAGACAGACAGACGGATACACAGACAGCAGACAGATAGATAGATAGATAGATAGACAATAGATTGATAGATAGATAGATAGACAGATAGATTGATAGATAGATAGATAGTTAGACGGCTAAGTAGTTGGTAACTGAGTGAAAAAAACATGACACAGTACGTATGCGAAAAGTGTTTCAAAATTTTTAAAAGACCGTACAACCACGAGAGACACGTAGAAAGTTGTAGAGTAATACCTAAGTTTTGCCCTCTATGCGGCGAAGGCGATTGCCGAAAGATTGCCTGTCGAAGCGAATCTCTGGACGGGGTGACCATCCCTCCGCGCATACGTGCTGTACCGAACAGGGAGGAAATGTTCACGGCGAATTGCCCTGCGATACAAACGGGCGTCAGGATGCACGGGACTCGCGTGAGTGTAACAAACTTCAGGCTACCAACCGGCGAGTTGAGTGACGCTGTAGATACTATGCGTCGCATTCACTTGACACAAAGATTCAGATACAAAGTGGGTTTCTCGGTAGGCTTACTCTTACAACACAGAGAAGACAAGAGCAAACTGCGCTACTTTCACGCCTCCCAGAACAACGCAACTCTCATACAACCGCTCCCTACTATAACTAATTCAGAAACTTTGGAAGAGCTCCTCTCAAAGATGGAAAACACCGTCGCTTGCGAGGAAGTACGGAAACTTTGCGACGCTGACACAAAGTGGCACGTTCTTTTTCCTACCAATTTGAACATTTGCGTTTACATGGGACCGGGGGAATTCCCCATAGGCGGTAGGATCACTCAGGCCGGTCGAGTTGGAAAGAGAAGCGGCGTGTTAGATTTTCCCAACAAGGACAACCTCTGCATCTTCCGCTGCATTTCCTTTCACTTATACAACACCAGCAAGCGCGCTTCAGATTTGTTACGTCAGTTCTGTCCCGCTGCCACACCTGAATCCTTTCCGGGTCTGAACATCCGCGACTTACCCGCGTTAGAGAACTTGTTTGACGTACAAATAGCGGTCTACACCGCGTCGCGTCAAGTGCCGGGGCGGAAGTTGAGAAGACGCGTTACTCTGATCAGACCGCCTTCCAGAACTCTGGCCGCCCGAGGTAAAGTCAACCTACACCTGACGGCGAAAGGCGGTTTGCACGTCTCTCTCGTCACGGACTTCAACGCGTACGCGGGCATATACGAATGTTGCAAGTGTAAGGCGGCGTTCACCACCGAGTTCTTGCTGAAGAGACACAGGAACCAGCTTTCCTCTTGCCGACAAGTCAAGTTGCGCTACGTAGGTGGCATCTACCAAAATTCGAGAACGATTTTTGAAGCGCTAGCAGACTTCTCCATTTTTCCCCCCGACGGACATTCCGGAATCTACCCTTACAAGATCGCCTTCGATTTCGAGGCTTTCTTCAGACCGTGCAAAGAACCGTCGACGGAACACGTGTCCCTGCTGTGGGATCACGTCCCTTTGTCAGCTAGCGTCGCATCCGACTTTCCGGGGTGGGAGGGGCCCGTCTGCTTCGTCAGAGAATCCGACGCAGATTCCGACCCCTTGTTGGACCGAGTTTTAAATCACATAAACGAGAACGCCAAAGTCATCGGGGAAGCTGTGCTAGAACTTTACCGACCGACGTTAGCGAAGTTAGATGCGGCGATAGGTGAAGCTCTCCTGCTGGAGGAGGCGACGTTCACCCCTTCTCCAGGCGGCTTCGCTGCGGCTCAGACCAGACACCCGTTAGTTCAACTGAAGAAGCGTCTTCTGAGATACATCCGTCAAGCTCCAGTCGTGGGCTTCAACTCGGGGCGTTACGACTTGAACCTGATCAAAATACGCCTTCACTCGTTCTTTGCCTCCGGAGACCGAAGAAACCAAGAATTCAGCGTCATAAAGAGAAGCAATCAATACTTGGCGGTTTACACACAGCACACGGTTTTCTTGGACGTAGTCAACTATTTGGCACCCGGTTACAACTACGCGACCTATTTGCGAGCTTTCACCAGGAACAAAGAGAAAGGTCACTTTCCTTACGAATGGATGACGTCTACCAGGAAACTGGCAAACAGAACGCTGCCACCGAGATCGGCTTTTGACAGCGAACTGACGGGCGTCAAAATGTCCGAATCCGACTACGCCGCATGTCAGAAAGTTTGGTCCGACGAGAAGATGCAAACTATGGAAGATTACTTGATCCACTACAACAACAAAGACGTCAAACCTTTCATAGAAGCTCTGAAAAATCACGCTAAATTTTTCCAAGATCGCGGCATTGACATGTTGAAAGACGGAGTTTCTCTCGCCGGTTTGACTTTACGGTTCCTCTTCCAAAACCTAGAAGACGCGTTCACAGCGTTCCCCCAGTTCGACGCCGTCCTCCACGCTCTGATCAAAGAAAATCTAGTCGGCGGTCCTTCCATCATCTTCCATAGATTTCACGAGAAGGGCACCACGCGGATAAGGGAGCACAAGTACGGCGAAGAAGCGAGACCGTGCCAACACATCCTAGGACTAGACGCTAACTCTCTGTACTTGCGCTGCATGAGCGAAGCGCACTGCACGGGCTATTACGCGGTGAGACGACCTGAGACCGAGTTCAAGCCCGAAATTAGGCAAAGAAACTCTCACAGCGCTTTGGAGTGGTTACGCTTCGTAGAGCAAGACCGCGACGTGAAACTGCGCCACGCTTTGAACGGCGGCGAGATGGTTGTAGGCTGTCGGAGAATTCGCGTGGATGGGTTTCACGCGGCCTCTAATACGGTTTTCCAGTTTCACGGGTGTTGGTTCCACGCTCACGAGTGCATACCGTCGCACCGATATCAGTGCGCTTCACTGAGGGAGGAGAGACGCGACAGAACGACTAGAGTAAGCGCGTACTTGAAAGCGCTAGGTTACAAGCTGGTCGTCGTGTGGGAGTGCGAATGGAGAGAGATGAAGCGTCGAGATGAGCGGGTTAAGGCCTCCCAACAACGCTGGAAGGTTGACGCTTTGAAAGTGTCTCGAAACGCGATGAGCGAGAGCGACATCCTTTCCGCTGTGAAAGACGGGAAAATGTTCGGTTTAGTTCAAGTGGACATCACTACGCCGCCTCACCTACGAGACTACTTCGAAGAAATGACCCCCGTTTTCAAGAACGTGACCGTTTCAAAATCGGACATAGGACCTCACATGTCAGACTTTGCGCAGGAAGAAAAGCTGTTGAACACGCCTCAGAGATGTCTGATAGGGAGTTACCACGGAAAAAATATTCTCTTGGGAACGCCGCTTCTCAAGTGGTATTTAGAGCACGGTTTGATAGTCACCAAAGTGCAGCTGGTCGTAGAATACCTACCTAAACGCTCCTTTGCCGGTTTCGCGGACGAAGTAACGGCGGCGCGAAGACGTGGCGACGTGAACGAGAACGAGAAAATTCTGTCAGACTGTTACAAGTTAATGGGAAACGCTACGTACGGTAAAACAATCTGCAACAAAGAAAAACACACGGCGGTGAGATACACTGACAGTCGGAAGTTCGAACTATTGGCCAATTCGTGGCGCTTCAAAAAGGCGTCCGAGTTGAGTTCCGATCTGTTTGAAGTCGAACTACAACCGAAAACAGTCAAGAACAACCTCCCTATTCAAATAGGGTTCATGGTATACCAGTACGCGAAGTTGAAAATGTTAGAGTTCACATACGACTTCTTGGATAGATTCGTCGATCGGCGCGATTCCCAGTAAACAAAAACACGTTATCTAACGTGGAGATAACGTATTTCTAAGGTCAGGAAAACGTTTCGAAAAAACGGTAATGTAACGTTATTTAACGCAAATTCGTTGACTCCAATTAACGTATATTAACGTTATATCAGAACGTTTGAATGTACAACCTTTTTATAACGTTATTTTACGTTTTGTTGAAATGGATTTTGACTTAAAATAACGTTTAAAAAGGTTATTTTACGTTATAAAATTGTAACGGAAAACCTTCTGTACAAGCTGTAGTATTTTGGGGTCAGAAAAGACTGTCCATTCGGGGATTCGAACCCAGGAGGGGGGCACCCACCTATATATGCTTCAATCCTAGACTTTAACCACTCGGCCATGGTGTATGCTTAATATTAGGTTGCTACCACTAGTACCTGGTACCTGGTATAATCAGGGCTTGACAAGTCGCTCTGTCCAGTGCCCAAGACACAGAAAACTTCCCCTGGACACAGATACAATTCTAAGTGGTGCCCAGTGGCTACATGAATCAACAGTCAACCCTTGATTATCCGGCTACTCCTGTTTCTGATTTCTGTTTCTGATTAAAAAAAAGCCACTGTAGGGTAAATCACCCGATCAATAGGGACCTTTAGCAAACCTGACGTAACTCATTTAACGCAGACGTAGCCTATCCTTTCAGCACTGCTACGTCTGCGTTGGATAAGCTTTTACGTGGTGGCTAAAGGTCCCTATTAAATCCAGGTCTCGGAGGTAGGGGTATGCGTATAGTTGGGCGGTATATGTAATGTCCAGTTACCTCCCTCTTTTTACAGTTTGTAATTCGGATAACTATTAAGGATTCTATAGAATAGAAATGAAAAAAAGATTACCATGAATTGGCCATTTTATTTAGAGCTCTAAATTTCCTTCAAGATTGTTCACTACCATCGTAATTATACAATGGGCAGTCATGGTACATGTAGGGTCGCAAATTCGACTGTGACTGATGCATACCATACAGATATTAGAACAAAGGTACATGTGGTGTAACTACTAAGGGTCCTAACTAGTCCAGTCACCACTAAACACCGGACCAGTCCCTACCCCTACCATCTCAAGCAGTCAAAACATTTATTTAGTAAAGGATTAAAGCTTTCAAATGTCAGCCTTCCTCTCTGGCCTCATGGGTAGAGTGTTGGCATGGGAGCTGATTCATCATTCATTTTTGGGTTCGCCTCCCACCAAGTCCCCTCTTTTAAATGTGGCGTTTTCATTGGTAGACCTACTATTCTACATAGATTAGGTGCCTGGTCTAGAAAATTATGGACGCAATACTAGTAAGCAAAAACGGCAATAAGCAAAAATAAAGCAATAAGCAAAAGACCACTCCATAAATTATTTATTCATTAGATATATACTATTGCTTTCCAGCATTTGCGTGATAAACCATAGTCATTTAAGAACGTTAAATAACGTTATATAACGTTGTAACTACAAACGTTTTTGGTGAACTATATAACAGTGTAAAATAACGTTCTCCATATAACGTAAAATAACGTTTTATTTTGTAACGTTTCAGAACGTAAAGAAACGTTCTTTGTTCACTGGGTTATGCCCTTTGTCAAATGGACACCGACAGTCTTTACATGGCTCTCAGCGGTGACACGTTGGATGACCTAGTCAAACCTCGCCTGAGAGAGACGTACTTCAGAGAGAAACGAAAGTGGCTTCCGACAGCGGTGTGCGACGATCACTTAGAGCTTTTCGTGAAGACAAAAACGGAAAGAGTGCGAGAATGGTGTCCGCCGCCCGGCGGATGTTGTGAGAGACGGTACCTTCACGATCTGAGAACTTCGGGGCTCATGAAAGCGGAGTGGGAAGGTGACGGGATCCTAAGTCTCAACCCTAAGACTTACATTTGCTACGATCGAGTCAGCGACACCGGTGAAAGAAAATCCAAAAAATGGAGTGCAAAAGGCGTACAGAAGAAACAAAACCCTCAGGAACCAGACGACTTCTTGGATGTTCTTCGCCAACGAAAAACTCTCATTGCTGTAAATAGAAATTTCAAAGTGGTGCGAAACAAAATGGTCACCTACACCATAGAGAAAGACGGCGTGCGCTACTTGTATTATAAGCGTCGCGTGCATTCTGACGGTGTGACAACGAGTCCTTTAGAGATATGAAAAAAAAAAAATAAGCGTGTTATTGCTTGATTGAGTGCATCTTTTCAAAAATAGAGTGTTTATCAAGATTGAAAAAAAAGAAATAAAAAAAATAAAATAAATTATTGTTGTGTTTTTATTTTCATACGTCTTCTTTTACTAGTAAGTCGCGCAGTCTCTTAAAGCGTCACTCATGTGACGACGTCGCTTCCAGTCACGTGATCCTAAAGACCCTCACTTCCTAAACAAAAAACTTCTTCTTCTTCTTCTTCCGATCACGTGGTCAATCAGGTCACTTCCGGTCACGTGATCCTCAATGAGGTCACTCACTTCCGGTTGGCCATTAGGTCATGTGACGTCACTTCCGGTCACGTGACTCATCAGGTCACTTCCGGTCACGTGATCCTAAATTAGGTCATATGACGTCACTTCCGGTCCCCTAAGTAGGTCATATGACGTCACTTCCGGTCCATAAGTAGGTCATATGACGTCACTTCCGGTCACGTGACCAAATGGCGGCCTCTGATTGGCTAACTAGGTCACGTGACGTCACCACTAATCCCCTAAGTAGGTCACTTCCGGTCACGTGACCAAATGGAGGCCTCTGATTGGCTGCAGGTCGATTGAGTAATAAACAGTAGTTAACTATAGTCCCGTTCCGATACATACTATACTACTCATAGTCAGTGCTGATAGTATTAACTGACCGTGGTTGCTCATATAGGGAGCCAAAAATGACTAACTAGGTTAATGAATGAGTTGTGAGACTATATTAAAGGTTATAATACCAGTATGTACACTAAAAAAGTAAACTTGTCTCCAGACTCGTCGAAGTGACTGTCATAAGGTAAACGAGTCAAAAGTTGTCTAACCTATCAAGTATCAACAAATAGAATCTGGAGCTGGCAAATGTCTGGTTTTGGGCTGGCACATGCCAAGCGGGTCTTCTAGCCCTAGCTAGAAGACCCGCTTCTTTGTCACTGAGACAAGTTATTGACTTGTTTATTTTATGACCATCACTTGGAAGAGTCTTGAGACAAGTTTACTTTTTGAGTGTACTTCAACCGTAGACATCGTCACAGCAGAGCCCGACCATAGCACCCAGTAACCTCAAACCTCCACTGCAGAACGCCTGGTATCCAACTTTTATTGTAGTCTATTGCTTATTTTCCTGATTAAAAACTCCACACTGAAATCTGCACTGAAATTAAACTGACAAGAAAGCCCATGCTGCTAAGGCCGGGGATGGTGGGACACATACCAGTCCTTGGGTCCATATGACCTACTTAGGGGACCGGACCTATTCCCACTTATTGAATTCCTTGGGTCCATATTAGGGGAGATAGGTATGATTATTCCCAGTGAACAAAAGACGTTTTTTAACGTTCTGAAACGTTATAATATATAACGTTATTTTACGCATGTGTAAAACGTAATTTTACATTATAAGGTTGACAAAAGAACGTTTATATTCACAATGTTATATAACGTTATTTAACGTTGTTATATGGTTATGGTTTATCAGAAACAAAAGTTGAAAATATTAGGGTGAACTGGTGAAGAGCTCTAGTGAATATTTCAAATGACCCTGAATATCTATATCTTAGAGGCCAAAAAAAAAAGAAGGTTTGTTTCCGGTAACCCGACTTGGTCCAGCAAAACAGGGCCGGGTCCCCCTCTTTTTTTCTCTTTTTCAAATTTTTCCCTACATACCAGTTTTTACGGTTTGTAAATCGGATAATTTTAAGGGGGTTTAGAGAAAAAACACTAAAAATAAGCCTAAAATGAGAAAATCTAAAAGAAAATTTTTAAAAAAAAGAAAAAGAAAATCCGACCGGCCGGGTCTGGGTTGTCTGACCATGTTACCGGAAACCAACCTTTTTTTTTATTTGGCCTAATGAGAGGTTGGGCGTATAGGGAGCCTAGGAATATCAGTGTACATCGTCACATCAGAGCCCACCCATAGCACCCAGTGACCTCAAACCTCCACTGCAGAAAGCCTGGTATCCAACTTTTATTGTAGTCTATTGCTTATTTTCCTGATTAAAAACTCCACACTGAAATCTGCACTGAAATTAAACTGACAAGAAACTCACTGCTGCTAAGGCCGGGGATGGTGGGACGCATACCAGTCTGCGGGACAGGGATCTGCGCAAGGCTTTCTTTATGTAGCAACTAGAGTTATAACCCTACAAGGACCGCAACACGTTAAAGATGGCATGGCGCTAAAAGATTACATTTGTCAGCATGATGAACCAATGCCGCCCCAGTGACTTAATCGTCAGTGCTACATTGGTGCATCATGTGGACCCTTCAGGAGTGTCTCAACCCTGTTGGCTTGATGCTTGAATGCAGCACTGGCCAGTGACTCGTCAGGGCTACATTCATGCATCATGACGATAAAAGGTGTAATTCATTAAAGCGCTCCCCAACTAACGTTTTTTTACGTCAAAATAACATTTTAAACTTTACATAACGTTATGCCATAGTAAGGAGCCTTAGAGAAACGTTATATTACGTTATAAAATGTTGTATAACGTTTTTTTTGCTTACTGTCTGCGGTCCTCTAAGGGTTAACTCAATGGGTGTGATGTTCTACCCGTCTGCAGTCCATAAGCCCTAATTACACGTGATCACCTCCCACCTTAGTCCTGATTTCTCCTGCACTCCCAGTACAAACCTGACACCATCAAAATGTGATTCACTCTATATATTCCGCCTACTGCCTGGTATTGTCATCTTCTTATCTGTATAAGGGCAAAGAAAAGAAAGTTTGTTCCAGGTGACCCGACCGACCTTGGCATGTGCGAGCCCAAAATCCCACATTTGCCAGCTCTAGAATCTATTTGTGAGATGATAACCTGATACGTTACACAACTTTTGACTTGTTTATTTTATGATAGTCACTTTGACGAGTCTGGAGACAAGTTTACTTTTTCAGTGAGTGCTGGTAGCAGGTGTGATCTCCCAACAGAATGCGGCCAAGCCTCACTCTCCTACACTGTCCTCACCCGGCGTCGTTTCTCATCATAAAACTCCCCATAACCTCACAGTTCTAACCTCACAGCTCTCACAGAGTCTCAGTCAGGGATGTAGTTTTATTGTGGTGCCCAGATCTCACCCACACCACCTCAGTGTCCTCCCACTCACCGAATCTAACTCACATTCACCACTGATTTACTTTTAAGGATGGCAGGTCGCTAAGACTAGAGGTGATATTTGTTGTCATGAAACACCAAAACAGTCCCGGTGAGCAACTCGGGAGTGCATCATCCCCGTTGGGTCGGCATGATGCTTGAATGCAGGACTTACTCGCCAGGGCCGCATTCATGCATCATGACGACCAAGGGCATGATGCATTAAGGCATGATGCTGTTCTTAAAGGGTTAACACACATTCACTGCTGATTTACATGAAGGGGGTTATTTCAAAAGGCTGAAGGACTCAAGTCTCAGGGCACCAACTGCAGTCGGTGGAGAGGGTAAGGGGGGGGGGGGGGGGGGGGTACTGACTGATATACAGTAGTACCCGCTGCTTGCAAAACTACTGCCAGTCTAAAAACTGGAGCCACCGAACCACCGCCCCCCATAAATGCAGAGGACCACCCCCTGATTCCTTACAGATAGGCCACTGTCCCTGTGACACATACTTCATGCAAATACATTTTTGTAGTATAGTAGACATGGATAGCAATTTTCTTTACATCCTATGATTTACACCTTACTGAGAGCCAATAACTGTCCATTCCTCTAGAGTTACCACCTCCTATTTTCGAGTCTGCCAAGAGTCACCGCCCCCTAATTCTTAAGACCCACCGCTACCGCTTCCAAGGGTTCTTGGGCAGTGGACACCCATTTTAGACCTGACGCCCCCTCCCCCTCCCAGGCCCAGGGCAAGGCAACACTTCTACAGGCCTGAGCCCACCCACATTGCACTCAAGGTGACTGTCCTTGGGAGGTGCTAAATTCCACATAGGGAGAGGCCCCCACATGATTCTTCAGGATCACAGTCCCTTTGGGTTGATATTTGAGTGAATATGCCGGTAATATATTTGTGACCATGACCAAGGGGACCCACAACTCCTCCACTACATGGGCTAAGGCAACATGCCCTCCTACAAGGGTTAACGTGGGTGGGGGGGGGGGAAGAGAGCGGTCAGCAATACGTGGCCGGGTGTGCCCCCTACACCCCTCTACAACCCCCCCTCCCCCCCCCCCCAGGATGACCATAACGCGGCTAATTGACCGTCACCGACTCTAATGAACCAAGCCGTGCCCGCCACGCGGCAGTCCCGCACCGAATCCTGCCGCCCCGCACCAAATGCCGCCCGGCCTCTGATTGGTCAATACTGGGGGCAGGCACTGAGTGCTTTTTAATGGGGGCAGGAGGCGGGACTGGAATGGGAAGGACACGTAGGGTGCTCAGGGCTGCTCTCAGACTCAGACTCAGGTCCAGGATGACCACAAGAAGGGGGGGAGGTCAAGGGTTGCAACTGCGGTCTCCCAGACTATGGGACAGACATTTGTTTGGTGGTGTTTTTTTCGAAATTTACAATGATTTACTGTATTTGAGTACTGGAAGCTCGGTATCCAATGGCCCATAATATACAGTATGACTGTATTCAATGGGCTAAGAATAAGTTGTCTTTTCCTCATTAAATCGCTTCAAATAAATGGCAACCATATTAATTGATTCAATCTCTGAAGTATTTCACAACTTGGGGCTGGGGTTTTGTGGTATGTGGCCCCAGCCCTGACTTGTGAAATAAGCTAGAGACGGTAGCGATGGGGGACGATATTTGTTTATTTATTTTATAACGAATACTGCAATCCATAGATTAAACTTTAAAATTGCTGATGACCATGGTGGCTGAACTGTCCATAACTACAGTCCCCGCACTTCCAAGACTTCCAGACACCATCCTCGTTAGAGAACACAGAGAAAGAACCGTATTTTCTATGACTGCATGTAGCCTTTTTCGAAAGGGGTGTTTTTTTTCAAGTGAAATCAGCGTTTTTCGAAAGAAAGGGGTCATTTCAAGTGGAGTTTGGGGAAAGGGATGTATTTTAACACAAGATGGTTCCACAGTATTAACTTAATATCAGTCAACCATAGATATTCTGTAAATATACCTTTGGGATTAAATTTGTGGACGTTTATATTCAGTTGTTTTTCATTTTTAATATGAGGTGAAAGTATTTAAATCTGCGTCTTTGTTAAAAAAAATTTAAAAAAGGGTATATTTAGGGCTCCCAAAATCAGCGATTTTACTATAAATAGGGATACTTTGTCACTCAAAAATACGTGGAAAGGGGGTGCATTTGAGATCTATTAACGAGGATGGTATCAGGTGTGTACTGTGAGTGCAGGGACCGGGACAATGTTTCAATATAAGTCAGTTTTAAAGGCGGCATATTAGTGCTGGAATATGCCATGGTCTTTGTCGTCATGATGCATGAATGCAACCCTAGAGGTTAACTCGCGAGAAAGCTTGTACCATCCATCGACAACTACGGGTGTCTGCCTTACTCAAGCCAAGGTATACATCTGGACGTCTTTAGTGAATTAGGGTGAGAAACTAGCCCCATCCCCTCCTGACCCCATGTAGGAGGGGATGGGGGGGGGGTATGGGGGCTGCAGGTAGGTATGTTGATTAACCCAACAGGTGTAACCCCTGCAGCATGCTCGTGCAGCTGGTCTCCCATCAACCACTCAGGTACAAGGTCCTGGGCCGAGACACTGGACAGACATGTTTGGCCTATCTCTGTGTATCTTAAGTACTCGTTCCCGGTCTAATTCATGCTGATAAATAGCCATTATTATAATGACATGTCAGGCTACCAAAACCCTGAGACAAGCTTGTTAACGGTTCGTGTTAACTTGAAGGTGAAGAGATATAGGCTATAGCAACCATCAAACCAGCTAGACAGGTACAGATAATGTTTGATCAGCTTGGCGCAGATGATAACTTTTCTATTCTGAGTGGGTGGATTGTCGTTGTTTTTATGGGTTCAGACAGGCATTTAACTGCATGTCCCAGCTAAAAATAAAACGTTTCTTTATGTCAAGGTAACGTTTTAAAACTTTATATAACGTTATGCCACAGTAAGGAGCCTTACAGAAATGTTATATAATGTTATGAAATGTTGTATAACGTTTTTTGTTTCCCGGGGTAGAGCCTATGCCAAGAAAGAACCTTCCCAGTAACTAAATAACGTTATACACCATTTTATGACGTTATATAACGTTAAATGTTAACGTTTTTCTAAGGCCTTTTAGTATGGCATAGCGTTATGTAAAGTTTAAAACATTATTTTGACGTAAAATAACGTTTTTGTTGGCTGGGTTAAACTAATTAATGAGGGATTCTCCAGGAGCCAACAAGGAGAGACATGGGGAAAAGAAGAGGAGAGGACGATCAGGAAGAGCTGGGTTATTGACTATTGACAATTCAGAACTCGTGCCAAATCAATGACAACACTGCAGATGTAGGAATTCCTAGAGGGGATCCCATTTATATGGGGGTAGACCCCTAAATTCGACACGGCGACATGGCCATTTCTTAAAATCGACATGTGACATGCGAGCTAGGAAGATGCGACAGGAGCCTTAAAAAGTTAGTGACATGGGACATGGCGATTTCTTAAAATCGGCATGGGACATGAGCATTTTTAAGCGACATGGACATGCGACATGGCCATTTCTTAAAATTGACATGCGACATGAGGACCCCCCATCTACACTGATATTCCTAGGCTCCCTATACGCCCAACCTCTCAGTCACTAGTGCCTAACTTAGTTTGTCATTTTTTGGCTCCCTATACGACTAACCTAGGTCAGTTATTATTGTCAGGTTGGTCAGTGCTGACCAACCCACTTTAGTCTTTTTATTTCTAGGGGGAGCCACTGAGTGGTCATCACAGGTGGCCCCAACTAGCGGTATACAACTACAACACGCCAATGATGAACCTAGGTTAGCCACTACTAACTGACCCCTCAGTCATTTTTGAATATAACTTTGCCATTATGACTAACACTCATATGACCAACCTAGAATAGTCTGTACTGACTAACCCTTTCAATCTATGGATTTTCAGTGTATACCCCCCTTTATGTGACTGTTACATCTATTCTGCATGTGGGTTCTACATCCAGTAGGTTACACTACAGCAAGTGGGGCTGGATGATTGGGGTCTAATGTTGGTGATCACGTGACCCACCCCACACAGGTCTAGCCACCCTGACCTTGGGGTCCCGGATGTGACATGAAGGTCACTGTTATGTCATAATACAAGGTCAACACCCCTGACCCCGCGACATGGGGGCAATGTGAGTGATGTGAAATACATACATCACTATACATATTATACACACCGCCTCTAGGCCGGCCTATTGGCAGCAACTTGTCCCTTTTTTTGGGGGGGGGCGGCGGGGGGGACTGTAAACTTATGAGAAGATCATCATCACAGCATTCCCAATGACATTGATTAGCTGTGCAATTAAGAAACGCTGTCAATTCTGTCAATCCTGTATTTTCTATGTACACGTGTATAGTCGAACGAGGTGTCTCTATTTATGTACACTGTAAAAAAACTTCCTTTAAAATAACAGAGATTCGGCGACAATGCTGGGTGCCCGACTTTCACCGTAGAAATAACGGTCACCGTCATTTCAAATTCTCAGTAATTATAACGGTGAAAGTCCGGCACCCAGTGGTGCCAGTGAGTCACTGTTAATCTGAAAAAATACATCACTGTTATTTTAATACAGTGCCTAAACAATAGTTTTAACAATATTTATCTCATTTATCCCAGTATTTTTCCATCCATTTATCCACCAATACCTAACTCTATGCTCAATATGGTTCCATGCCAAATTTGGTACCATGTCTAATCAGCAATAGCATCTTAATGTCCAGACTTCAGGCCTAATCAATAGGAATCAGTCTATGAGAGCATTATAAAATGCTTCATGACACTTTGTAATGCCAGTCCATGTGAAGAAGTCACTCCAGGATGGCTACAGAGCAAACCTTACAGCTGTTTATCTATATATTTTTCTTATTACCATAAAAATGGTGTTCTTAGCATCAATGAAAATCACCTCATGAACCAAACTGCCACCTGGTGTGATAAAACTAAACATCAATGAAATGAAGCTTCTCCATAAAGTAAATAAACTGTGTTTCACTGTGCTGAATTACGGATATTCAAAGTAAAATTGACAGATTTTACATAGCCCCACTGTAATAATATATAATGATGATCCAACGTAACATTTTGCATTGATTCTCTGTATATTCAACAGAATATCTTTACAAGACCTAGCTTCACCGTGAATGAATAAACTGTGTTTCACCGTACTGGATTACAGATATTCACAGTAAAATTGGTTGACTTAACATTGCCTCACCGTAATCACATTTACGATGATCCACCATAAAGTTTTGCATTGATTCTCCGTATATTCAACGGAATATTTTTACAGTGTATGTAAACACCAATGCAGTCTATACAAAAACCTGCTGGACACCGGCTATAGACAGCTAAATGCCTGCTGGTCCGGCAGAAAGTCTATGTCTACCAGCCCCATTGGCTGGCTATGATCTTGATCTACCTGTCAGATTTTACGGCGTGTAAATTGTCAAAATGATTTGAATACACTAGTAACCTCTATTCATCATCATTTCCTAAATTCTAGCTTTATACTACATTTCTAGATAAAAGTATTTCCTCTGGGTATCTAGGCCTGAAAACATTTAGCCGGGCCTGCAGAATAACAAATCTGCAGGAATGTCCTGCAACACAGAGAAAAAAGTGAGCGTCAGCTGGACTCTCCCCAGGGTCAGGTATGAGAGTCTGCTGGACTTTCACAACAGTCAGGCTGAGCCTCATTTGATAGTCCCATAAAGTTACTCACTTTTGAGAGTCAGCCTGATCCTTGTATTACAGTCAGGCAAGACAAATGTTCATACCAGAGTCAGGCTGACTATCTTTCCACAGTCGTTAACCTATTAAGGACCATCATGCTACTTTTTACCATGATACATTAGTAGTATAGTATGTATCGGAACGGGACTATGGTTAACTACTGTTTATTACTCAATCGACATGCAGCCAATCAGAGGCCTCCCTTTTGGCGGGAAATTCAAAAGCAGCCAATGAGAGGCCTCCCTTTTGGCGGGAAGGGTTTTTAAGAGTAAGACTCGCTCTCTGCCCTCTCTTTTAGAGGGCAGAGAGGCGATTCTACTGGTTCGTCTACTTACAATGAAGATTGAAATGTATCATGATGCGTTTATGATGATGTGCATCATGATGTGACTATCTTACAACCCTATAAGAAATAAGCAAGGTCTCTCTCCTATACATAGGCGTACTTACACTGGCTATTTGTAAACTAATGAATACGACTTCCTCGTTAAAATTGTCATCTACAACTCTTTCAATCTTAAGGCTTTTGGTTTAGTTTATTCTTTTGTTCAATTTCGGTCCCACCTCAAAAGAGGAATAGGACCTCTGCAACAATTGTCGCTTGCTCATCAGAGCCGGGGTGTAGAAGGCCCCTGCCCTGTCGGGTACATTCTAATGAGATAGATCGCACTCTGGTACGTTTTGGTTGGTTTGGAGCTCTCGGTCGACTGTCTTATGCACCCGAAAGAACCAGACTTTCGGTGTCTCATGATAAAACTGGCGTGTTATACTAAGTGCTGGATTACTTTCTCATTTTTTTATTGTTCTATCCGATGCTTATTTAATTTTTGCACTGATAAAAACGGCTAGCTTGTACAAACACGTGTTCTATTTAAGCGTTAAGTGTAGAAAATGAACAGAACAGTGCACTGAAAATAGAGCTACCGACTACATTTCGTCCAGTCACTCAGCGGAGAACAAAAGAACTACTGACGTAGTGTACCCGCTATTCCGACAGTTGGCGCCACCGTTCGAATCTTTATACTTTTCCCGCGTGCGACATGAAGCCCTGGGGTGGGTACTGGCTGTTTGGTTGTAGGTACCGAAACATAAAAAACTACAGCCAGCCCATGCCATGGTGAGACAGCTCTCTTATTCCCCCTTGAGTAGCGTCCGTAGGGCATATGACAAAACCTAGTCCCGTACACTGAGCAGCTTCAGGTCTGAAGTCTCATACAGAAAAATGTGTGGGTGTGTGGGTGTGTGGGTTGCTTTACGCCCTAGTTAACAGCTATGGTCATTTCAAGGGCGGTGATGGTGATCGAATCTATTGCCCTTTTACCGAGACAAGGGTTCTTTTACATCCCACACTATATAGGGGTGTGTGGGTGTGTGGGTCTGTGTGTGTCTGTTCGGTCTGTGTGTGCACGCGTCTTGCACTCCGGAACATGTTCAGACACGTTCGAACCTGCTCGGACGTGCCTGGACAGGTCTCACACGCCGACAGTGTCTGAACATGTTTTCACCTTATAGCTGCTGCCGATGCTGCTACCGCTGCTGCCGATGCTGCTGATGTTAGTAGTCGCGTCGACAAAGAATCGTCATTTGTCACACTTAAGCCTCCAGTTGAATGCGCGACGGGTAGTAAGGCTACCAACGCGACGGCCGGATTGTGCTCTTGCTTAAAGGTGCACCTCAACTCAGTGCGCCTTTAACACCCGTCCCAAATAGGTAAAGTTCCTGAAGCAGCACGGCACCTCCCACCAGTAGCCAATCAGTGCGCCGAACGCCGGACACACCCCCACCGTGTGAGCCTCTAAGTAGGTCACACGAACCATACTAAGATGCCGACAGGACCAATTGGTCCGTCCGCGATGGCTGCGAGTGATTGCGCGCCGTCTAAATTCACTGCCGTGATTGGCAGAGGGGGGGGCTGATTACCCCTCGTCGGATGAATTGCGGCGGAACCATAATCAATTTTTCGCTATTTTAGATAAAAAGAGATCCAGAGCTATCCGCTCGTCCAAGAATTATTTTTCTATCAGCCCGGGATCACCCCCAAATTAAGGCCTAAAGTCCAAAAACCCAAAATTTCTTTCCTATGGGATTTCAAGGTTGAAGCGTTTTTTGTTGCCCCAAGGAGCAGCTCACGGGTTCGAACCCTGTAAACACCTTGACGCGCTTTCGTCGCCTTAGGCGACGTGGCTAGACGTCTTGACTAAAACTTAGTGAGGGTTCGAACCCGGAACGTCCATATTAGCCGCCTAATTTCTACTAGCCCCGAAAACGAGAGTATCACATCTATATAGGTCACCCATGTTAGCCTTGGTTTAAGTGCGTGCAGAACCATGTATTGTGCATTTATGCAGCATACAGATATGGAGACACGCTGCTACAGTGTCAAATTGATCGACACTGTATGTAACTGGACATGAAGAAGGATATTTTTACTTAGTTTTCTAAAAAGGGGGTAGTTCTCGGTACTCTTCCAGCAGCAGTGGTAGGGGAGTCGGACAGGTACTTAACCCTATTTATAGGGGCGCTAAGGGTTTGAGATGAACGTGTATTGTCATGAAAAGAGGGTCTTTGTACTTATTGTTATGTAACCCCTTTGCGGGGGTCTGGACGTGGACGTCACGGGGAGTGCTTTTTTTTATTTTTTTTGGACACCACTTTTTTTTTTTGTTTAACCTCATCTATGTTGTTATTGCAACAAGACAAGGGGGATCCGCGAGAAATCGCGAAAAATATGTACAGCGCGAAATAAAGTATGTTTACAGTAGATGGGGGGGGGAGGGTCCCCATGTCGCATGTCGATTTTTAAGAAATGACCATGTCACATGACACTAAGTGAAAAAAGGCGTTGTCACTAGTGTCACTAAGGGGGAAAATGTAGGGGCACCGTAATTGATACAATCGGACTCTTGGGACCATAGACCCTAGGAATGTTTTTTAAAAATTTGACTACCCACAAGGCCGGAATTTGAAGGAAGAGTTGGGGCGCCTACTTATACAGTAATTGAGAAATTTTTATTCATGTCACATGTCGATTTTTAAGAATGGTCGTGTCACATGTCACTTAAATGGTCTAATGACACAGATAGCACTAAACCTAAAGACCTACCCCCCGCCCCCTTAGTCTTTCTATACTGAATCCGGGACTTGCCGGCGAGGCCGACAAAGGGCTTACCTAATGAGCTCACAGCTGGACTAGATACCCAATGTTTTGGATTGGAGAAATCAGCAGAGCAATAAAAAAGCGGGGTGGGGCTGGTGTTATTTTCAAGGGTGGCCCCTGTGAGTTGTAAAATTGGTGCTAAATGTGGTAACCAGGAGGATGCTAAGTTTATTGATATTGCCCGTTAATGATACTTAAGGTGGGTGTTGTCTAAAGTTTTAATTGATATTACCAATGTGGCCAATAATGACTTCACAGTTGGGGCCCTCGCCCGCAGGTCCCAGATTCAGGGTATTCTTTGTTTATTGTGTGGCCCCTAAAGAGGGGCCGACTAACTCCTTAGAGTTAGTTAGATGCTGCCGCTGTGCTGTGCAACATCAGCGTAATTAATTACGCCTCATGTTGGGCAGCATGGATCCTCAAAGACCTCAAAGCTCAAACACGGCAGGGCCGTGTGTGGCATACGAGGACCAGTGGGTCAGGAGTGATCCGTTGCAGACAGAATACCGATCCGTGTGAGGTTCTGACTTTCTATAGCTTTTTATATCGCCTTAGATATGGTGTAGTATTTTTCATCTCGCTATAGATTACTTGATATTTAAAGAAACTGCCTCATTCTATCAGAAATACACAACGTTGACTTGTTTTTTATATTTAATATATTAGAAGCACACTTTGTTGCTTTATATAGCTCATTATTGCGTTAAAATGTTCGCGAGTATCGTGGAAATGTACAAAAATCCTGTTGTGGCGCCATCTGACGAAAGAGCGGAGAAGTATACTAGCGCGTTCGTTATTCACATCTTTGACAGGGACTTGGTTGGTTGTTGGGTTGCTTTACGCCCTAATTAACAGCTGAGGTCATTTCAAGGGGGGTGATGGTGATCGAATCTATGGATGACTGAAGGTGGAAAGCACGCCCCTACACTTTTACCGAGGCAATGGAGCTGCTCAAAGGGTGTAGCGAGCTAGACTGGAGGATGTAATAACTAGGCGGCAGAGGGGACAAAAAGACAATCTCGTAGTAGTAGGTCTACTTGGATCTTGAGTAGCCGCCCTTGTGGTTATAATTACCTAGACTAGTTGGCTCTGCCAGCCTGGTCAAGTGAAAATTGGTAAGGAGACTATGAACTAAGCTAAGCTCGGATTTTAAAATGTCCTATAAAAGTATAATAAAACTATAGCACCCTCTTAGATTTGATGATTAGACACTGCCTACTAGGTATACACATTTGTACAAGGGTATCATTGTGTATAAAATGCTCTTTTGGTACATCATCCCGACTCTACACGAGCACCATTTGCAACGACAGATAGTGCTATAGTGAATTTCCCATCTCAAGGCGAGCCCCCGCGCTGGGTGGTGCTTATGCCTCGTAAGAGCTGCATCTCATAAGTATTAGTTACCATCACCTCACACCCGTTTAACAACGGATTCAGGGTCTAATTATGGAGACCCTGGAGTAGGATTAACATTATATCCCAATGTCTGTGGTGGTCATTTATGACATGCAGACTGCACCCTGGAGGTGATAGATCTGACCACAGGCCCGCAATATGGGGCTCCCCTCTGAGAGTATCAAGGTTTGCGTATAGTCTCCTGCAGTTTAATCTGTTATCTCCCCCTTTGTCGGCCTCGCCAAAATCCTGGGAGATTCACTTTAAACCTAAGACCTACCCTATTCTTTGTTTATTGTGTGGCCCCTAAAGAGGGACCGATCGGTGTTATTAATTACACCTCATGTTAGGCAGCATAGGATCAAGCCTCAAAAGCGTCAAGGCTCAACAGGAGCCCTGTGTGGCTTTTCAAGACGAGTGGTTGAGTGATCCGTTGCAGAATACCGATCCGTCAGAGGTTCTGACTCTATATAGCTTTTTATATCGCTTTAGATATGGTGTAGTATTTTCAATCTCGCTATAGTTTAGTTGATATTTCAAAGAATCTGCCTCATTCTATCAGAAATACACAACATTGACATGTTTTTTATATTCAATATATTAGAAGTGTGCTTTGTTGCTTATTATAGGTCATTATGCGTTTAAAATGTTCGCGAGTATCGTGGAAATGTACAAAAACCCTATTGTGGCGTCATCTGACGAAAAGAGCGGAGAACTATAACTATACTAGAGCATGTAATCGCCAGACTAGCAGGCGGCAGCAGATTGGTCAGACAATCTCGTAGTAGTAGGTCTACTTGGATGTTGAGTAGCCACCCTTGTGGTTGTAATTACCTAGACTAGTTGACCCTGCCGGCCTGGTCAAGTGAAATTAGTAAGGAGACCGCACATTAACGTGCTCCACAGTCTTTAGACAGTTAAGACTATAGTCAAGACCGGACAATTTGGCGAGACGTCCCTCTGGGAGGTCATAATCCTCAATGTTAGGTGTTAGCTCATTGACATCAGATACCATCACCTCACACCATATAAACAACCCATTTAAAATGTTCATTTTAAGAGCAACTCACCCTATTCTGACAAAATCCTATTAGCAGGTAACCTCTGTATAAACCATACTGCAAACATCTGCTACCTCGAGCGTCTGCCTCGTGCCTGATAGTGTACAACAAGACGAAGTGAGCAGAGATAAAAAAAATTGAGGCTCTTTATATAGCCGAGAGAGCGGCTAATCTGGATGTTCTAAGCTTGTTTTCACCCTCTTCCAGAGAGGAATCAAATCACTTTTCACCTGGACCCTTCCACCCCTAATCCATCAGCATGAAAAGAGAGATAACAAGTGTAACGTGCGCTACATGTATATGGGATTATAGCTGGTGAAGAGATAAAGCCGGGTCAACTGTGTATACAAAGACTACAGGGGGTGATTAACGACAGGTGTGACGCGCCAGCCCGTGGACGGATTATCTTCTAAGCTGACGCTTATTCAACTAGACCCTAGCATACAATACAAGCTTTATTACTCGACCAGAAGACAATTTTCCAGCCCTCCTACCTTTTAATTGTTGTTTACATTGCAAATTGAGTTGTTTATATCGTTAATTTGCATTGTTCACATCGTCGTCTGCTTTGTTTACATCGCCGCCATTGCCAGATCACGTGACCAACATGCTGGCTTCTGATTGGTCTAGAGCCCCAAAAAGCGTACCACACGTAGGGGTGGTACGGGAAAACGTACCACACCCCCGGGTGGTACGATTTTCCTTCTTTGTTCTTATACAGAATCGTACTTATAACGTTAGGTCGTGAAATAATATAGACTTAACCCTCTGAAGACGGTGGAGCGCGTTAATGCGCAGGTCTGTGTCGGCGTCACTGTTTTTTTTGGTTTTTTTGTTCTAACTAAAAAAAAGAAAAAAAAGTCAGAAGTCAATCTACGACCTATCAAAGACAATTTTGTGATAAGTTCAAACTAAATAAGAGACAGTTTGAGCGTCTCTTAGTCGCTGTCAAAGATGCGAATAACGAACGCGCTAGTATAGTTCCCCGCTCTTTCGTCAGATGGCGCCACAATAGGAATTTTGTATATTCCTACGATGCTCACGAACATTTTAACGCATAATGAGCTATATAGGCAACAAAGCGCGCTTCTAATATATTAAAATATAAAAAACAATTCAATATTGTGTATTTCTGATAGAAATGAGTCAGTTTCTTTAAATACCAACTAAACTATAGCGAGATGAAAAATACCACACCATATCTAACCCAGTGAACAAAAACCGTTTTTTAACGTTCTGAAACGTTTCAAAGTATAACGTTATTTTACGTTTTATGTAAAACGTTTTTTTACGTTTGTATATGGTTCACCTAAAACGTTTGTAAATACAACGTTATCTAACGTTATTTTACGTTTCATAGGGCTATAATTTATAACCCAATTAACTACTAGGAACCAAAACCATAGCCTACTGAAAAAAAGAGATGGTCTTTTGTTTAATACGGGTGGGGGGGGGGGGGCTGGGAGCACTACGTGGCTGGTACGCCATGCGGAGGTTTTTTCACATAATCCCCGTTTTAAAACACTGGACTTAGTGGGATTCGAACCCAAGCATGGATAAAGCATGCCTTTCAAGACCATCACTCTAACCACCAGGCCACAGAGGATGCCTTATGTAGCATAGTTGAGAACGTTTACTCTACAGCACCAGTATTCCTCACTGTCAGTACATGTATAAGGAAGACTGAATGGTGCATCAATCATATTTTCTCTGATGAAGAAATGCACCATGCCTCAGAGGGTTGGCTCAAGAGGGGTCAAAAGTGGTCTGGCAATCTGGGCTGTTTTCCAGGCGACCTAGCGACCTAGCGACCTGGCAACCTGACCACCTGGTACAATAATTTAAGTGACCTGGCGACTTTTGGACAAAATTGTCAAAAGGATAGAGACTTATACACGTAGGCTAATTAGTTCAAGTCGGGGCTCGAACCTGGGTGAATAGAGTGGTTATGCCTTCTTGTTTTTAATTTGATAGGCATAATGGTACTACGTTTTCTAGAAATTATATCCTAATAATGTGATAATTTTCTATCTGGGTATTCTTATGCCCCTATACTTTCAAAGATGAATAAAAATAATAAAGTAAAATAGAGATTGCACTTGGTGGGATTCGAACCCATGGTAGAAAATATGGCTGTGTCACTAGTCTAGCAGTCTTCTCCATTGGGCTACCAAGGCTCATACTTCTCCATGCAATTAATTACTTAATTAAGCACCCCCCCCCCCCATGTCTCGGTAGTTTTACAGGAAAAAGGGAGCTATGGCAACCCCATTTTATCTAATAAAATGCAGATGTTGCATTGCTGGAAGCATGGTATGTGGAATCCAGTTTGAGATGCTACTTTATATCCACATTCAGAAGTTTAATTAGTGCCATGGGAATTTGAGTTTTAGATCTTTTCAAAACCCAAAAAAACGTAAAATAACGTTGTCATAACGTTACACATTCAAACGTTTTTGTATAACGTTATTATAACGTTATTTTGAGTCAACGTTTTAACGTCAGATAACGTCATATTTCCGTCATTCTATAACGTTTACCAAACCTTTAGAAAACGTTATTGTAACGTCAGATAACGTTTTTTTGTTAGCTGGGAAGGCGTTATAAAAGATATACATAGTCAGAACCTCTCACCGAGTCGGTAATCTGAAAAACGGATCAACTCGTTTTGACTCGTTGTGCCACAAGGGCCCCCATCCAACGGGGCCTTTGAGGCCTTTGAGGCCAGAGTGATCCATGCTGCTTAACACGCGGCGTAATTAATTACGCCCATGTTGTGCAGCATATAACCAACTGGCAGTGCCAGTTTGTTGGCCCCTCTTTAGGGGCCACACAATAAATAAAGAATAGAAGTCTAAGGGAACGTTCACAAACGTCACCCCTTCCTACGGGGTGGGTGGGTCTTTGGCCCGGGGTGGGCACTGAGTGTTTGAGGGTAGATAGCAACTGCCGCCCTACCGCCCTACTTTTCAGAGCTTGGGAGATTCGACCAACCTACTTTTCAGAGCTTGGGAGATTTGACCACCCTACTTTTCAGAGCTTGGGAGGTTTGACCGCCCTATTTATGTGGATAATCTGTACATGGACTGCCCTACTCCAACCCACTGCATTTACTTGCTGGATGGGATATTATAAGTTTAGGTCTCTCACAATTTTGTACAAATTCATTTTATTCATCCCTTCTAGCAATAATCTTTACTAATCCGCGCCTTACCTACATCTGACCGCCCCCCTTTTTGGGATCTAATGGAAATTCACCGCCACCGCTTTTCAGAGCTGTGCTGCAGCGGTTATCCAATACATGGCAGAGTAGCCCCCCCGGGTCTTTGGGTTTAGTGACAAAACAGCAACATGTGAGTAGGAGGGGGGAGAGTCGGAGTTTGCGTGTCAGCTCTCTTTTTTTTTTTCCAAGTCTACATATTATTTATGATTAAAATTTTTTTTTTTAAAACACGATAATATAGCGCGCTGATCAAAAACTGAATAGAAAAATAACCAAAATAGGTTGGGGAAATCTCTGCTATCTAGCTGATCGGTCGTTGTCACACGGTGCAGAAAATTTACTTTTAGAAAATCTATATTAGGACCACAGACGGGGCACATGTGTCACTTGTCGAATATAAGAGATGCCAATGGTCCTTGTCGAATTTAAGAACTAGGTCTTGTCCATTGTCTATTTTGAGAAGTAGTCTTGCCCGTCTTGCCCCTTGTCGCCAACTCCCAGCACCCCCGTGTCTCTTTGTCCATATTGGCTAAAACAGGACATTGTTGACTTGGCTATTTTACCCGTCTGGGGTCTTATTATTAATCTCTGTGTATAACTTGCAGCTTATATGTTGTACCAAACCTCCTTTCAAAATGTCAGAATAGGCAGTAACTCAAAAATAGAGGGCGATAACTGTGTTGTATTTTGGGAGGGTTTATTGAGTGCAACTTTATAGTAATATAGAATTGAGCCCGAACCAGTTCTATAGACAGAGGAAAAATATATCTAGGTCGCCAGATTCCATCTCTTTTCTATGCCAAAATATGTCGGAATCTCTTTTTTTTTTACTGAGTGGTTATTTTTTGATAGTGTAGAACTAATATCTGTCTAATTAAAAACCCTTATCAGTTCTGTTTTTACATACAAAGAATTTTCCCACCCTTCTAGGCTTTTTCAAAGGATAAGAATTGAGATAGCTGAAGGCCGTTATGTATGTTTTAAACCCTTTTGGTGATACCCTACATAGGCCCCTAGACGGGGGGATGCTGTGTCACTTGGCGATTTTTTTTTTTTTTAAGAAATGGCTATGTCCCTTGTCGATTTTTAAGAAAAGCGGTTTGTCCCTTGTCACTGACACTATAAAAATGTCACTACCCCTCATGTCACTTGTCGATTCTAAGGAATACCCATGTCACTTGTCGATTCTAAGGAATATGTATTTTTCCTTGTCACTAGGGTCATGTCGATTTGTCGATTTTTTACCCGTCTGGGGCCCCCTCTACATAAGGGAGAATCTAAAAAAAAATTTAAAACGATTAGGGTCGGGCCAAAATGATAGGGTCGGTCGGGTTACCGGAACACAACTTTTTTTTGTTCGGCCTATCCCCTTCCCCTCATGATTAGACCCGATACGACGTCACATTCATCATGATACCATCATACACCATGATACACACACGCCGCGCACTGCACACACACACACACACACACACACACACACACACACACCCTCTCTCACACACGCTCACACACGCTCTCTCACACACGCTCACACCCACCACACACACATACACACACACACAGACAGACAGACAGACAGACAGACAGACACAGACAGACACAGACAGACACACACACACACACACACACACACACACACACACACACACACACAGACAGACAGACAGACAGACAGCACACAGTACACCTGATGACCTCCACATGATGACCTGACGCCCTTCCTAAAAAAAAAACCCAACCCGACCTACCTACTCAAGAGGGTTTCAGTGTAGAGACTATTAGGGGTTTTTCTGATTCGTATATTATATTGAGATTGATTTTCAACTTTTGTGATCAGTGGTTGGTCCTGAAAAGGACCGTTTAGTAGAGATGATGGCAGGGACCTTGCTGCTGAGGCGGAGGGTGTGGTCATATTACGTCGTAGTCTTTCAGCATCTCCAGGACGGCGAGCGGTAAGCCTTCCTCCCTGCAGACCTGCTGCTTGACTTCTTCGACGCACTGCCGGATGAGTTGATCAGTGACCTCCGTGATCAGCTCATCGGCCACACCCTCTGCAGCAGCAGCACGCTGTCTCTCTGCCTCCTCTCTCTGTAGTGCGGCTACGAATTCCTTCTCCACGGCCGCATCGATCATAGATCGGGAAACGGCCACGAAGTTCACTCCGTGAGCCATTTTGTCGAACTGACTTCCTAACCGCCTTATTTGGAGTTTGGGACCTTGTGACACCGAAGTCATACCGTACGGTCGCGATAAAGCACCTAGTGTTGAAAGTGCGCCGGTCTTGAATAAGCGCCGGAGTATAAGAGCCTCCAAATGTTTTTTCTTAAGCACTAAAATCGCGACTTTGAATAAGCGCCAGCGCCTGCCTTGTATATAGCTCCTGAGTAAGAACTTCACCGAATTGAAAAGCACTCCCTCAGAGCCCTTAATCGCGACAGTACAGTACAAATCTGATGTCTGTATTTGGTTCCAATCTATGGCGAGATATTTCCGACACTTGTCTCCACCAGAGCGATTGATTTATATGTCTGTAGGCTTCAGCTCTCCAACACTCTCCAATATCCGCCGGTGCATGATGGTCGCCGCCCATAATTAGTGACAACTAAACCTCTGCTGGAGAGTGAAAGCTACGTTGAGTCTTGAGGTGCGCAGAGATACTATCTGCCGCAGCCTGATTTTAGTTCCACGCTATTTAGATAACCGCCCCATTTAAAATCTCTCGATCCTAGAAAAGAAAAAAAAAATGCTAGAGTTTATCATGGACGCGTCTCAGTTTTAGTCAAGCCGTAAAGTGAAGAACCTGAGCTTGTACATATACCCACATGAGGGGTGACCCCGGGCGTTCAGTTAGTACTGAGTCTATAGTCAAGTTCCACTCTCTAAACAGAGCTTTAGCGCCTCCGTCATCTAGACCCCGCGCGCGCGATTTTTTTTGCTGAAGCAGCTAATCAATGGAAAAGTAGAGAACACGCACTCGATCAAAAACTGCTTCAGAGGCTTGTTATCAGGTATTATCAGTGAAATCAAAATATTTCAAAACATCCAGCAAAGCAGGATGGCATGTCCTACAGCTGGGCGCTGACGAGCAGACACCGCTGACGTCATTTTAATCAGGTCACAGCGCTTTTAGACACCTTTTCTGTAGGGCCTGTCTCATACCTTAGTATATAATACCGTAAATGCCGGGTGATTAGTATATGATCACATTGTCAGTCGCGGATCCACAAAGATGCTGGATAAGCCACGAGCGGACCCGCGACTACAATGTGACATAATCTTACCATGCGCTTGTTTTGTTTTGTTTCTATTTACAACAGCAAACATTTCAACATCCTATTGTTTTTTTTTAAATGATGAAAAATCAGCCCAAAAAAAGTAAACATTTTAGAGCTAAATTTGTAGAGGATAGCCAGACATGCTGATGTCCCTAGACCCCTAAATTCGATATGGTGACATGGTCATTTTCTTGAAAAATTCGATACGACGACACGGGCATATCTTAAAAAATCGACATGGGGCATGGTCATCTAAGTGACATGGGACATGGGGCATTTCTTAAGTCCGACATGTGACATG
>CANHQG010000355.1:0-40000 GCA_947462335.1 Harmothoe impar
AAAGCTAATGACAGTCCAAGTTGTGTTTACCATACAGATTGGAATCAATGATAGGGATTAGACTTTTTTCCCTAAAACCTACATGTGAAAAATCTTGATATATTTAGAATATTTCAAGCAAGCTAATTTCTAAACATAATATTGCCTATAGCAGGAGTTGCAAGATGTTTGAATTGTTGCCAATAAATAATAGCATTTCCAAGTAGAATGATGGTAATGCTACAAACATTTGATTGGGTTGCTGTGTCCCATTGCACTGCAAAATATTCTCTATCCAAATAAAATGTGGAAAAGATCTCAGTGACCATGCTTCCTATCCTTTACAGTTATCTATAAATATTTTTGAATGAGAACATAATAATTCATCCTCAAAATCTTGCCCGAATTCAGACATTACACCAATGCTTATTGCTGTAGTGTGATTCCATTGGAATGCGCCCCCAGTAAAAAGAACCCTGTGGGCTTTATGGGCAAAAATGTCTATGCATACATCGCCAAATATCACAGTAAAAATCATTGAAAGTCAGAAATCTGGTGAGGACTATACTGTCCTGCCATATGGACCATGTTAGAACTGTGGATCATAATGTCCTTCTGTGTGGCCATAATGTCTGCTGTATGGACAACCCAGTAAACAAAAAAGATATTCAAAAATATATCGTTATTCATAAAACATACAGTGTCCAGACTGAATCAGCAAATTTCATCATTCTTAGGTGTTTACTCAGTATGTGATATTAGGTCAGAGGTAAGATAAGGAACAGAAATAGTGTACAAGTATAAGTATGATAAGAAAGAGAAGGATAAACATTGAAAATACAAAATACAAATGCAAAACATAATCACAATCAGGTGTCCTTGATATCGGACTTGTACACCATGCATGATATGAGTAAATGCTGCTTGCAGGGGGTTCAGAAAACTATACCCATTTTATCCTACATGTCAACACAATATACCATCATGACTCTGTGCTTCTGAGCATGATGGCAGTGAAAGCCAAAGGCTCATAATATCCTTTCCATATGCGCCAAACTGGACCTTTAGCAAACTCAGTATTTCCATATAGACCGTTCAGATTAGACGTATGGCAGGGAGCGCCATACCACCACGCCCCAGAGAACCGCTCTGCACAGGTCCCATCATTGTCCTGATCCTTTGTGGAGAATATCTCGCCATTGTGGTATTGGATCATATCTTCTCCTGCATATGTTGCTGGATCTGCACCTGAAATGTAAAGAACCCATCAATAGCAATGATTGCAGGGTAGAAAGCTTTTTGAACTTGGGCCCTTGGACAGAAGGCTTCAGGAACCTCTTAGAAATAGGTAAATGATACGGGATAAGATGAGAAGCAGATTATTTATGTATGGCTGTATCTTGCGAGGTTTGGCTAATGTGAAAGATTTCACCCAGTCAAAGATTGCACCCTGTCAAAGACTTTCACATCAGCCCAATCTTGTAAGCCATATATTAGGACCTTCAGTCCAAGAGGCTATTTGTGATTTTAGGCTTAGTAGGAGCTGAGAACAGGAGAATCCTACATGATCAACTCTTGTATTTTGGGTTATATCATGCATCTAGGAATTGCAGTAAATATTCTGCAATTGAGAAAAAAAGCCTAAAGAATACTAAATTGAGTCAGTTATGGTGCATGTATGCAATGTATTAACACTAATTAGGTTTACTCATAGGATTTTCTTTAGGTGTATTACATCTACACTATAGTGAAACTATAGGGGTCCTGACCTAGTTTTAAATAGTGAATAGTAAAAGTATGGAAGAAAATCAATGGGAAAATCATCATCAATGAATGAGGAATATTATTAAAGCTATTTTTTCTTTTTTTTCCGTTTTATGTTTTTTCAATCGTTCACAACATGTACAACAACCTTATGCCATGATCTGCACTAGAAATATTAAAAGAAGTAATAGTGTCCCACTATTTTAAGGTTTGGTACCTTTCCAGTGAGGCCTGTACTCCTAATGTTACACTGAAAGAGCACTATGCTGTTGGAATGCATGGACACTGAACAGGTATACCCCTAAGGGTTGTAGAAAGATTGTTTCCTGCACAGTGTCCTCTGCTGTAACAATAACCCCTTACAAGTCATTGCCCTTTGTGTATGTGTCAGGATAAGCACATATTGCCTTGTACGGAACAACAAATTTAAAACTCACCCTCTGCTGTACCAATGTGTTGTGCAATATGCAGCTTGTACTTCTCAGCTTCATCACCGATCCAAAATTCAAAAAAATCAGCCCAGGCCACTTCACCATTTGCACTTTTAAGGTGGAACTTGACCTGCTGGTCATGGTTCTTAGTGATGACATGTATGTTGTCATTACCGAGCCAGAACTCTCCTTCTAGGTCTCCAAACCCTGCCTTGTACTCGGCCCAGGTCAGGTAGAAGTCCACCGAACCATCCTTTCTCCTCTGGAATACCTATAATGAGATATAGAAAGGTTCATCAAGACCATTTTTTCTGTCTTATTAATGAGTTACTCCAATGTGTGATTTTCTTTTTTTGTTGGAAATAACAGAATGCAGCACTGTAGAATCTACTTGCCAGGAAAGCAAAAATATCAAACCTTCTGCAGTGTATCAACCCATAAACACATCAAAAGAAAAAACATCCTATTTTTGTAATGGTATCAAATATAAAAATATTAAATAACTCATGTGTTGTTATTGGATGAATTATACTACAGCAGGCATGGCGGAGAACAAAGCATTTCACATCTCGTACCAATAAGGCTCCCTTCACTGTATAATGCATACAGCTTGGTACTCCTCCAATAACAACTACATGACAGGCTCATTTAATACAGTTCATGACATCACACATGTATGATAAAGCACACCAGATGTCTTGAGGCTCATAAGGCTCATAAGAGACTTTATATAATGATAATGGAATATAGAACATCAAGGTATTATGCAGGGCACATTAGTGGTGCTATTTGGTGCTAATTGCCAAAAGGAATCTACAAGGGAAATGTGGGTTTTGACTAGCAATGCCCTACCCTAATGGGCACAGAATATTGAATCAACATTGATAAATGGTTGTAAATGTTGATTTGATGTTCATCTAGTGTTGATTTAATGTTAAAGCGACATGGTTCGATTTATTTTCTATATTTAAAATCTTGCTTAGACATGGTTCAAATGTTAGTAAAATACCAATTTTGGAGGATAGAGCACAATATAATTTCATCTATGTGCAACAAAAGCCCAATTAGAGGTTCAGATGTCACCCAAGTATAGCATTTTACAGTGTATTTTCAATAGGGGAATTATAGCGTGCATTCCTAAGTTAGTTAATTGTAAGTAAATTGAGTCATAATCTGAAGAGTAGGTGAATTCTAAGCTGAATTCTAGGGAATGACATTAAACAAAGTATGTAGCACATGAAGTATGGCCATAGGGAACATTCTGGTTCATTTTTAACTTAATTGATTTTTGAACCCTAATCATCAGACCATATCACTTTAAACTGATTTATGTTCCCACTGGGACAGACACCCTAACACGATGTTGATCCACCTTCTATCTGAAGGGACCTGCCTCAATATGCTACATACCGTCCAGCCTCCACCATCCAGGTTCTGCTCACAGTACACATCCAGCAGGGTGTTCCCATCCGGTGAGATTGTGTAGACTCCCGATGTGTGATAGCCATGGTTCAAGACATCCAGACAGCTAGTAAGCACTTCTACACAATGGAAATTTAACAATACATTGGTAGGTGTAAGTTGGGGGGGGGGGATGGCACTCTCCACTACATAGCACTACAGCTGGCATGGGGTCATCAGGATTTGCAGTAGTGATAAGAAGTGAGAATCTATCTATAGGATTACACTAAAGCTAAAAAAGAACGTTTTTGTTCCATTTGCATTCCACAGCCATAGCAACACCTAATAATGGAAGAGATGTGATGGAGACATGTTCTATGGTCATAACCATATATGACATGTCTAGTTTCAACACATTTCTACTGAAATATACATGGTCAACTGTTTCACTGGATCTACCCTATAGTGCCCCCTTAACAGGACATAGTATGAGTGAGGAGCATATCTGTCTGGGATTGAAGTATTGAATAACACACTCTAATCTTGAATGGAAGTCTACTATATGTACTACATGAATGCAGTTTAAAATCTGCAACTACTTCATACCTGGTGTGAAGTATCTTTCCTCATAGGGACATAGCCTGTTTGTGCTACCCTCAGTGATGGTAAACCTACGTGCTATATTTGGTGAGGTTCCTGCCCATTCAGTCCACTGCCAGTCTGGTAAATACATAGACAAAGGTTTACAACTTTTAGTCTATTGGCTAGGTTATTCCAAGAGTTTATCATTGGGCTGTATTCCACGAGGCTGTAGGCCAAGTGAAATGCAGCCCAATGATCAACCAGTATTGAATCACACAAGAACGGTATTACTTTGCTGATGCTTGTGTTTATTCTTCAAGTTTTTAGATTCAGAATACCAAAAATATGGTGGGGGGACATATGGCCTTGGGTATTTCACAGGGGGAGTGAAATATGACTGCCTCTTTGCTTAAATCAATGACACGCCATATTCCATAAAAAATACAAAACAGTTTTAGTAAATGATATAAGCACCAAAATGCATGACCATGAAACCCTAGTCTTGTAATTGTAGCTGGTCAGCTGGGTGATCCCAATAACAGTATCACCAATAAATGGACTTATACTGTATCCAATTATAATTATAATCTTAAATGTAAAAGATCATGCAACTGCCATTCAACTGATTCATTATAAATGCTTGATAACTATCACGATCTAACCATTTTTCATAATGATTAATCCCAATTCCAAGAATTGGGATTATCCAAGTTCTCCAAAATCAAAGATGTTGTAGCATTTAATAAATTTGACATTTTACTGCAGTTTTATCAATTGCAGTAAAACAACATCATGAACTCTATCAGTTTTACTTTGTTGTTGGTTGCACTTCAGGTGTACAGAAACACAGTCAGCCTCTCCCTCCTCTATCCGCGCAGCACAAATCTTATTTCTGGACACTACCATTTTACGCCTAATGACCTGTGAACGAAAGAAATGCCCTGGTATCAAATCATCAATATAATATTCCCGCATAATCAGTTTCAAAACAAATAGTCCATAATTATAAGTGCATATTACAGAAACTATTTTAAGATAATGGTCCCCATTCTTTTTCAAGTTCCCTAAAAAAGCAAAATATCCTCACAGGGTCCACTTTAGGTTACAGTAATACTGATTTTTGTCACCAGGTGGCTTTTGTGTACCCGCCTGCATTTCTTATTGGCATTGTTCTACTATGCCAAGACCTTTTTTGCAGTGCCTGTTGAACACATTTTCAAATTGGAATAGGAACTCTTTGTTTACAAATTACTCAAATGTTACATAAAGAAATAACCAAAATACTAAATTGTAAACTGATTGCTTGAACCAGAGTGGGCCCTTCCACTTACTTTGGCTCTCTTTAGGGCAGTCACATCATCATCAGATTGTACCAGACATGGCCGGGTGTGGTTACTTCCTAACATGCTGCATGTGGTGTGGAACTCCTCACTGAGTAGCACCATCGTGCAGGCATCCAGGGAGGCTCCATGTCCTACACTGCTGCATAATGCCAACACCGACACCTGCAGTATGACACCCAGCTCCATCGCTGGACTATTATTCTACTACATACAATATCTGAATACTAGTAGATCTATTCAAGTGAATCTATTTAAAAATGAAATGAACTCCAGGAGATGACAATTTTCCTTATGTACACTGGTGCAAAACAAGTTGTTGATGAGTCTGCAGTACTTTGTCCATGGCAACCAGTCTAAGTTAGTCATGAGACTTCTGTGGCAGCCTCAGCGCCTATAAATTAAGAACATTCTGACATATTTTGCAGTGTAGTTGGAGAGTCAGGTGTTAGATATTTTATGATGTTGGGGACGTGCTACCTATTCATGGTGAGTGCAATATTCCCACACAGAACCAATTCATTTGACATCTCCCTCTGTCAGAATGCGGTGGATCACAGCTATGCCTTGCTTTTGAAATATTGGTTTATAAAACTGTAGTGGTCCAGCGAAAATGGATTTTTGGTTTCACCAGGGTTTGAACCTGGGACCTCCCGCATCCGGAGTGAGCGTCATAACCACTTGACCACGAAACCTTGCCTGCCATTCTCGCCTTACACATACATCTGGATTGGTAGGTATGAGGGGGAACAGTGATTACCCTAGGTGGCTAAGCCAGGGCACAGGGACAGATGTGGGCTCGATCTGTTCCCCTACACTCCTCCCATCCAGCTTCAACTATCCCAACCGGCTACCCAAACCGGTGGTAACCTTGGACATACCTGGCACTTAGTTGTGGGATCCTGTGTCACTAGCCCTACTAGCGCTTTCCCGCCTCATGCGTACTCGCCCTTTTTTACCAGCTCGCTAGATGACTGCGCCACTCTAGCTTTCGCTACTGCGCCACGTCGGACCCACAACCAGCCACCAGGTGTTGAAGCATACCCAATCGTATCATACCCTACCTATCCAGTCCAGCCAACATATTCCCAGGCACCTGGATGGCTGGTGAAACCACCAGTGTAGTGGTCCAGCGAAAATGGATTTTTGGTTTCACCAGGGTTTGAACCTGGGACCTCCCGCATCCGGAGTGAGCGTCATAACCACTTGACCACGAAACCTTGCCTGCCATTCTCGCCTTACACATACATCTGGATTGGTAGGTATGAGGGGGAACAGTGATTACCCTAGGTGGCTAAGCCAGGGCACAGGGACAGATGTGGGCTCGATCTGTTCCCCTACAAAACTAAGAATTGATTTTGATATTTAAAGGAATGTATGTTTAAAGAGCAAATATTAAAAATGACGCAAGTATCAGTCATGTTTTCGTAGTCAGAACTGGAGGCTGTGTTTCACGAACTTGGGCTAATGTGTTTGTCCTTGACCGGGTGCCGTCTATGACCGGGTGCCGTCTATGACCGGCTATCTAAAAAAGTGGTTTGGAGGGATTAATATTTAAAAAAAAAAAGATTTTAACAATTTTTATTTATAAAAATTGTGGGAAAAAAAATTCGATTTTTTTTATTCCTCCAAACAACTTTTTTAGATAGCCGGTCATAGACGGTACCCTGTCATAGAAGGCCCCCGGTCATAGACGGCACCCAGTCATAGACAAACACATTTGCCCGATTTCGTGAGACACAGCCGGGACATATTCCTTGGAACTTATTTTTTCCTGTAAGGAGACTACAATGTGTGATAGATATGAGAGTGGCAAAGTAGTACTGTTTTCCTCCCTTGTTCCCAGGACACCTCCTGTAGTCCAAGCCTTTGGACAGAGTCTTATTTGGTACTCTGCTGGGAGAGTGTGGTGAGCAGGGATGCATGGGGCTGCGGTATAAATGAATTATCATCTCCAAATTGCAAACACCACACCCCGCTGTAAGTAATTCATAATACCTTAACTACACATAGAGGAGTCAAACCAAAACAGACAAGGGTGTCCAAATCCTATTTGTAAGTGGCATGAGTTGCCGATACCTAAAAAGATTATTTATATGTGTATCATAATGGGATTGACTGGATGTCATTGGCCTACCCTGTATTCTATGGTGGGTAGACACATGAAAGGGGGTAGTAAAAATATCTAAGTTGATGTGAGTTAGTCCAATTAAGCCAGCCCCAGGGTAGGACTGTGTGCCATGTCACTTCTTGGGTCTCAAAGAAATTACCTGATCGCAAATGGGCCTGCCTTCAGAAAGGCAACAATTCTCAAGATTTCACAATATAGAATCAATTATATGTAAAAAAGAATGTCTTCTCAAGGAGCAGGCTTCTCTGTGACAAAGTCTTAAATACTTCCTTCCTGTCAAATGGTCACGGCACCAGTGTAGTGATCCCTTTACTTGAGGTAGGCTAGCACCAGGGACTGCCGGGGAACCGTCCCAGTATCTGACTACTAAAAACTGCAAGGATCATATGACTTCCAGCTATTCTCCCAAGGAAGGGACACAGGTAGTTGTACAGTTTAAAGAGCCTTCTTTGTTCATGTGTTGTTTTAAGCAGACAGGTTTCAATGATCGCAGTGATGTGTTCAGACTTCAGCTAGATGTCCTGGCAGATCCTGGACAAGGTGCTTCTTAACCCAATGGGTGGATGATACATGTGGGGAGCAGTGTTGGTCCTAAGTTCTGTCAGTGGGAGTCTTGTAGGCAGCAAGACCCAAGTGGTCCTCAGTGAGTACCCTCCTAGTGGGAACTGCCAGTGATTGGCAGTGGCCTGCCTTATATAGAAGGCCACCAACAGTGGCGACCTCTGGCTGTCTGAGCCGGGCACTCAGGGAAAAATGCACAGTTAGTATTTCAGCTGGGCTGGGTAGACAACCGGGAGGGTGATGAAATCAGGCCAGGTTGAGTAACCATGCACAAAAATGTTTTTTGTTACCTGGGCATGGTTTCACATCAAAGCTTGTGATGTTGGCAGGTTACCACATAGCTATATAACACACTGTGTTGATGCTCGTGTGAGTAAGGATCATACTTCTTATTCATGGTTGGCACTGGAGCATGATGGTGTGCTGTAATTAAGGAGTGTTCATTTATTAATTACAGGGGGGGTGGTGAGATTTCGCATGGAGGGGCAAACATTTTTTACGCCCCCCCTCGAGAACGTGTGGAACGCTTCCCGGCCCCCCTAGCCGAAGGCGCCGACTAATTTTCGCCCACCTCTACTCTAAAGAGACATTCCCGGACCCTATGACAGACCCCCAGGCCTGTGGTGTCAACGAGCGCTCCTACATTTGTGACCCAAGCCGACGTTTCTCTTGTCTTGAAAGTAAGTATCATAATAGTACCTGGTATCACAGAATTCATCATTAGTTTGACTAATCGAAATACAACAAATTTATTGAATCTGCTGATAAAATAAAGGGTAGCTTTACCTCGAGGTAAGCAATACCTTGATTAAAAAAAAGGAACACTTTTGAAGTAGAACTCCAATTAAAGGTAAAGGCGTACACGTTTCTATGTCAAAGCATGTTTTCACAGAACGATTCAAAACATGGATTTATACATTGATTTATGTTTCTTACAGGAAGAAAGTTACAAAGTGTTCATTAAAAGTGTACTTGAGCTGTCGCAACTCGTCTGCTCCTTGACACTGATAGCATGATAATTGATAGCGAGATGAAAGTTCAGAATACATCATTGATAGTGGCACAATGCAACTGCATCTAATCTAAACTAAACAAGAAGAACAAGAAGATATGACTTTCCGGTGCATTGCACTCAGCCCAACCCTCCTTTGCCATCATTGACTCAGGGTTACTTCAATAGACAAAGGTTCACGAGTTTTGGTCTTTTGAAGGTATATTTCACGAGGTTGAATGTTAGGATGTATTTCACGAGGCCGTAGGCCGAATGAAGATGGCCTAAATCAGTTGAAATAGCATTTTTCTGCGCAGTTTGAATGTAAAGAAACCGCCATTTTGATGACGTCACAGGGCCGTGAAATACGGTCGTGGGTTATTTCACACGGAAGTGAAATACGGCGCTCCTTGGTTAAGTCAATGAGACAGTCTTATTTGATAAAAAATAAAAATAGATTCCTGGTACACAACATTTATCTTGGGTCTTATTCACCGGTCAAATTTTTCTCTTACTTTTTCATTTCCATTTTCAGTTGACACGTTGAATTATGAGATTGATTCCCTGGGGGCTAATGGGAAATGTCTGTGTAATGACAGCAGAGACTGTAGTAGAGCACCACGGCATGCAATCATGATGGCCTTGGTGCCGAGGATCACGTACAGAAGTGGAGGCTTCCCTGACACTGAGGAGGCAGAGCTTACAGCAACCAGGAGGTTTGCTGAGCACCTCAGGGATGTGAGGTGGGGACTTCTGTATGTGCCCTGCTCCATGGAGGTCTACATCGTATATGATATATACACAGGGCAGGTCAGTACAATATTACAACTGCCAAAATTTATCTTCGATAAGGCATTTAATTCTGTTGCAATATGGTACTCCTGTAACCCCAACTTCCCGACCCCATTAAAAACAGTTTTTCATCTTATAACCTTTTCAGCTGTGGGCCATCCGGGCCCGTAGCTCCAGAGATCTATGGGCCCGGACCAAGAACTGTGGGCCAGGGATCAAAACTTGACTTGTTTTTAAAAAGATGATTTGAGGAAATTGGTAGTCAACACATTATAGTGTGCTTAGATTGTGTATTGAGTGACATATTTAGCATGATCATGATTTTCTCTTTCCAACGATATATGACATGCTTGTACTTCAAAAGCACAGGCCTATGTATGGATCTTGCATCTATATTTCCCCAGAAATGGGTATGTAAATAGCTATGGGCCACCCGGGCGCGTAGCCATGTAACTATTCAGAGATCTACGGGCCCGGGAACAAATCTACGGGCCATTGACTCCCGGGCCAGCGTTAGTGTCTACCCCTGTTATATTAGGCTTTCACCCCTTTGCATAGAAACCCTCATATCACTCAGTATGCATTATTTTATTGGCTAATAATTATTAGAGAAATATCATTGATGGTCAATATAATTTTATCAATTTCATATTTTCTTATTATTATTTTTAATGTATTTATATAAGTTAAAACAAAACTGCACCTATACATTCCCAAGGTGCCTCTCACAACCCAAAATCAAAGGTCGTCAACTGACTCTGAAGACCTCTAGGTTTTTAGTGCGATACTTTCAATCTTTAAATAAAAGGATAAAAGTCTGACCTACCTATCATAATTTTTGTACCATGTTGCATAAAACACACTATTTGGGCACTATCAATATATCCGTTTGCGATTGTTCTGTAGGTCTGGACTGCTAGAAACAGATTTGGAAGGAAAGTCATTACAGATAATCAAGCAAGGGAGGTTGAGAGGACTGCCAAGGACGAATCCTTCAGGGACGACTTTGTTTATAGTGGGTTTAAAGAAATGATAACAGCATATGAGTAAGTATATCAATTGAACAAGTTATTCATATTTGATTAAGATTACTTTCTCTAGATATGTTTATATTCAAAAAGAAATTGATCAACCTATCTCCATTTTGACACATGCAAGACCAGTCAGTTAGTGGAATTATATCTTAATATGACTAGTCACACTTTGAACACTTTTGGTCAGTACTGACCAATGACCTTTCTTTCTACCAATCAATCTCATATTCTATATATACCCCTAAAAATAACATTGCTTATTTTTTGACAGGAAGTACCTTCTGAAGGCGACAAGGATCCCCTTTCAACTTCCACCGTTCATGATTGCCGTAATTATCATCATCATCTGTCTGCCTTGTGTTTTGGTGTTGGGCTACGTTGGCTGGAGGATTTACATAGGCCCGCAGATAGTGAGTGGTGGTGGGGGTGTCTACGCTGTCCCCCCACAGCTCATCCCCCTGTCTCCTCCTCCTGACTCCACCGCCCCTCCCCAGGGCTAACCTCTCTCCTCTACACTGTAAAAAATGTGTGTTGCGGGAACATGGATAAAGAGTAACACACATATATTTTTAACACACTTTAGCGTGAACACACTTTTCTCAACACACTTACACACTTTTTTGTCAAATGTGTGTAAGTAATAAAAGTGTGTACAATATACACACATTTTTATTGACACCAGATGACACCAAAATCATTGTTTTAGAAATTTCAGTCACACTTCAGGATTGTAAAAGCACTTTTGATCATGTTTAATGATTTGATGTCAAATTTTATACATATAATAAAGTGTAACTTTAATGGCTGCATGAGGCTAAGAAGGTCCTAGGGAGGTCTAAAGAATGTGGAAGGAATAGGACACCTTTCCTGTGTGTTCAGCTATGATATAAGTCAAGGTGTAATTGAAACCTGCTTAAGGTCATTCCGTACAGGGCTTTGCTATGTAGGATGGCTGCCACAATTGGCCACCATTGCACTGGTGACTCTACATGCTGTGGTTGGTGAAATTTTCCCTGTTGGTACATTAGTGGTGCTCCGCTAGCAGCCGGTGCCAGGCAAAGTTGAATAACACGCTTAATATATCTAAACACTTTATAGAGCAACACACATACATATCACTTACGCACTTTCTCTTACAGACTTTACATTTTACACACTTTTTATCGCAACACACTTTTTAGATTAACATACTTTTGACAAAAGTGTGTAGTGTGTTAAAAAAAAGGGTGTGTAAAATGAGTATTAAAAAAAGTGTGTTAAGTTAACACACATTTTTTAGAGTGTATCTCTTATTATAGAAGCCTTGATATTAAAGGCACGGTTTATTTAAGAATAAAAGAAAAAATATAAGGAAGTATTCATGTTGATTCCAGATTAATAATTGCATCTATTTGGCCTTTCTACACAGATCTAACCTCTAGCAGAGGCTGTTTCCTAATAAGTTGGTGTGCCGCCCTGTTAACACACAAAAAAAAGAGATTTTCAGAATTCTTCAAAATGTTCTCAACCAAAATTAAAACTGTTGCTACTCCACATATATATTGTTTCTTATTATTGTGATCACTAAGGGAGTGTTCATTTATTAGTTACAGGAGGGATATAAAAATTTCCAACACCTCTTGAGGGGGGGGACAAAAAAACTAAGCCCCTTTTAAGCAAAAAAGCCAGCGCGTTACTATAGTTCAAAGGGGGGGGGGCGAAAAATCTTTAGTGTAGCATTCTCACCAGACCCCTGTAATTAATAGATGAACACTCCCTAATGCCAAATAATTATAAGCTTTCAATAATGTGTATGCATCAAGTGCATTACATTACTTTGAAACTAATGCATCAACCCTAGCTTCTGAGATAAGGCACCTGCACTTAGATATGGCAGATGCACCCTGCCCTCCATCTTGGAATTGGAGCACGACAGGGGGCTTTATGATGCACTGACCCAGTTATCACTCAACCAGAACAATATAGTATAGTCTGACATGCTGTGGAGTACAGACCAACATTTATTCGTTCACTGACATAGGAAGGGAGCCATAATACCCGTGTACTGACACATACAGTTGGAGATTACGCAGCCGTTATTGTCCGTACTAACAGTACACCCAGGGGATACAGGCTACTGTAGGGTGACACAGGGCCTTGTGTTTATTGTGGTTCTGCAGTTGTCTCTACAGGCAGGAGGCCTACGGTGGGGTGGGATTCACCAACCAATGGAGCCCCCTACAACTAGCAGTATGCTTTGTGAAGGATATTTCCTACATGTGTGACCAAAGTAAAATACTCACTGCATCTCAGAGTAAGGTTACATTCTAACTTTTTTCATGTATGCTGCATGAAAGCGAGATTGACTCTCAGCCTATTGTCTGCATTGTTTAACCCTTTACGGGCCACACCGTGCGTTAATTCAATTGAACCTCTTCCCATATGTTGCATGCATGTAGCCCTGGGGAGTCTACAAGGGACTACATTATATATTCAGTGAATGGTTGGCCTGCTTCTTTTTCCTTTTTATGGTTGACCTACTCTTCTCACATAGACATGGCTGTCTGATGATGAATGTATTCTTTAGTAGCACCATAAAAGCAGCAGATGGCACCTAGATTACGTGAGTGCATGGACAAACCTTTACAGCGGAGTTTTAAATGTTGTTCCGCTGCAAAGTTTTGACACACCTCATTAAAAATATTGGTAATCAAGTGATGTATAAAGAAAAAAAAGGAGGTTTAGAAGCAGAGTCCCCAGTAACATATACATTAACAAGACTTGAGTAAGGCTTGCTGTAAATGTTTGTCCGTGCACTCGCTTGAGCTAGGTCGGTCAGGCATAAAAGCAAGTATCATAGGAAAACTTATACAGTCAGGATAGTGATCTGAGTTAACTTCAAAATACATGTAATAAGAACAGAGTAGTATAGTATGTATCGGAACGGGATTATAGTTAACTACTGTTTATTACTCAATCGACATGCAGCCAATCAGAGGCCTCCATTTGGTCACGTGACCGGAAGTGACCTACTTAGGGGATTAGTGGTGCATTCTGGGTAACCCTGCAGCCAATCAGAGGCCACCATTTGGTCACGTGACCGGAAGTGACCTACTTAGGGGATTAGTGGTGCATTCTGGGTAACCTACTGACCTACTTAGGGGACCGGAAGTGACGTCATATGACCTAATTTAGGATCATGTGACCGGAAGTGACCTGATGAGTCACGTGAGCGGAAGTGACGTCACATGACCTAATGGCCGACCGGAAGTGAGTGACCTCATTGAGGATCACGTGACCGGAAGTGACTTGATTGATCACGTGAGCGGAAGAAGAAGTTTTTTGTTTAGGAAGTGAGGGTCTTTAGGATCACGTGACTGGAAGCGACGTCGTCACATGAGTGACGCTTTAAGAGACTGCGCGACTTACTAGTAAAAGAAGACGTATGAAAATAAAAACACAACAATATTTTATTTTATTTTTTTTATTTCTTTTTTTTTCAATCTTGATAAACACTCTATTTTTGAAAAGATGCACACGCTTATTTTTTTTTTTTCATATCTCTAAAGGACTCGTTGTCACACCGTCAGAATGCACGCGACGCTTATAATACAAGTAGCGCACGCCGTCTTTCTCTATGGTGTAGGTGACCATTTTGTTTCGCACCACTTTGAAGTTTCTATTTACAGCAATGAGAGTTTTTCGTTGGCGAAGAACATCCAAGAAGGCGTCTGGTTCCTGAGGGTTTTGTTTCTTCTGTACGCCTTTTGCACTCCATTTTTTGGATTTTCTTTCACCGGTGTCGCTGACTCGATCGTAGCAAATGTAAGTCTTAGGGTTGAGACTTAGGATCCCGTCACCTTCCCACTCCGCTTTCATGAGCCCCGAAGTTCTCAGATCGTGAAGGTACCGTCTCTCACAACATCCGCCGGGCGGCGGACACCATTCTCGCACTCTTTCCGTTTTTGTCTTCACGAAAAGCTCTAAGTGATCGTCGCACACCGCTGTCGGAAGCCACTTTCGTTTCTCTCTGAAGTACGTCTCTCTCAGGCGAGGTTTGACTAGGTCATCCAACGTGTCACCGCTGAGAACCATGTAAAGACTGTCGGTGTCCATTTGACAAAGGGCATAATCGCGCCGATCGACGAATCTATCCAAGAAGTCGTATGTGAACTCTAACATTTTCAACTTCGCGTACTGGTATACCATGAACCCTATTTGAATAGGGAGGTTGTTGTTGACTGTTTTCGGTTGTAGTTCGACTTCAAACAGATCGGAACTCAACTCGGACGCCTTTTTTAAGCGCCACGAATTGGCCAATAGTTTGAACTTCCGACTGTCAGTGTATCTCACCGCCGTGTGTTTTTCTTTGTTGCAGATTGTTTTACCGTACGTAGCGTTTCCCATTAACTTGTAACAGTCTGACAGAATTTTCTCGTTCTCGTTCACGTCGCCACGTCTTCGCGCCGCCGTTACTTCGTCCGCGAAACCGGCAAAGGAGCGTTTAGGTAGGTATTCTACCACCAGCTGCACTTTGGTGACTATCAAACCGTGCTCTAAATACCACTTGAGAAGCGGCGTTCCCAAGAGAATATTTTTTCCGTGGTAACTCCCTATCAGACATCTCTGAGGCGTGTTCAACAGCTTTTCTTCCTGCGCAAAGTCTGACATGTGAGGTCCTATGTCCGATTTTGAAACGGTCGCGTTCTTGAAAACGGGGGTCATTTCTTCGAAGTAGTCTCGTAGGTGAGGCGGCGTAGTGATGTCCACTTGAACTAAACCGAACATTTTCTCCTCTTTCACAGCGGAAAGGATGTCGCTCTCGCTCATCGCGTTTCGAGACACTTTCAAAGCGTCAACCTTCCAGCGTTGTTGGGAGGCCTTGACCCGCTCATCTCGACGCTTCATCTCTCGCCATTCGCACTCCCACACGACGACCAGCTTGTGACCTAGCGCTTTCAAGTAAGCGCTTACTCTGGTCGTTCTGTCGCGTCTCTCCTCTCTCAGTGAAGCGCACTGATATCGGTGCGACGGTATGCACTCGTGAGCGTGGAACCAACACCCGTGAAACTGGAAAACTGTATTACAGGCCGCGTGAAACCCGTCCACGCGAATTCTCCGACAGCCTACAACCATCTCGCCGCCGTTCAAAGCGTGGCGCAGTTTCACGTCGCGGTCGTGCTCTACGAAGCGTAACCACTCAAAAGCGCTGTGAGAGTTTCTTTGCCTAATTTCGGGCTTGAACTCGGTCTCGGGCCGTCTCACCGCGTAATAGCCCGTGCAGTACGCTTCGCTCATGCAGCGCAAGTACAGAGAGTTAGCGTCTAGTCCTAGGATGTGTTGGCACGGTCTCGCTTCTTCGCCGTACTTGTGCTCCCTTATCCTCGTGGTGCCCTTCTCGTGAAATCTATGGAAGATGATGGAAGGACCGCCGACTAGATTTTCTTTGATCAGAGCGTGGAGGACGGCGTCGAACTGGGGGAACGTTGTGAACGCGTCTTCTAGGTTTTGGAAGAGGAACCGTAAAGTCAAACCGGCGAGAGAAACTCCGTCTTTCAACATGTCAATGCCGCGATCTTGGAAAAATTTAGCGTGATTTTTCAGAGCTTCTATGAAAGGTTTGACGTCTTTGTTGTTGTAGTGGATCAAGTAGTCTTCCATAGTTTGCATCTTCTCGTCGGACCAAACTTTCTGACATGCGGCGTAGTCGGATTCGGACATTTTGACGCCCGTCAGCTCGCTGTCGAAAGCCGATCTCGGTGGCAGCGTTCTGTTTGCCAGTTTCCTGGTAGACGTCATCCATTCGTAAGGAAAGTGACCTTTCTCTTCGTTCCTGGTGAAAGCTCGCAAATAGGTCGCGTAGTTGTAACCGGGTGCCAAATAGTTGACTACGTCCAAGAAAACCGTGTGCTGTGTGTAAACCGCCAAGTATTGATTGCTTCTCTTTATGACGCTGAATTCTTGGTTTCTTCGGTCTCCGGAGGCGAAGAACGAGTGAAGGCGTATTTTGATCAGGTTCAAGTCGTAACGCCCCGAGTTGAAGCCCACGACTGGAGCTTGACGGATGTATCTCAGAAGACGCTTCTTCAGTTGAACTAACGGGTGTCTGGTCTGAGCCGCAGCGAAGCCGCCTGGAGAAGGGGTGAACGTCGCCTCCTCCAGCAGGAGAGCTTCACCTATCGCCGCATCTAACTTCGCTAAGGTCGGTCGGTAAAGTTCTAGCACAGCTTCCCCGATGACTTTGGCGTTCTCGTTTATGTGATTTAAAACTCAGTCCAACAAGGGGTCGGAATCTGCGTCGGATTCTCTGACGAAGCAGACGGGCCCCTCCCACCCCGGAAAGTCGGATGCGACGCTAGCCGACAAAGGGACGTGATCCCACAGCAGGGACACGTGTTCCGTCGACGGTTCTTTGCACGGTCTGAAGAAAGCCTCGAAATCGAAGGCGATCTTGTAAGGGTAGATTCCGGAATGTCCGTCGGGGGGAAAAATGGAGAAGTCTGCTAGCGCTTCGAAAATCGTTCTCGAATTTTGGTAGATGCCACCTACGTAGCGCAACTTGACTTGTCGGCAAGAGGAAAGCTGGTTCCTGTGTCTCTTCAGCAAGAACTCGGTGGTGAACGCCGCCTTACACTTGCAACATTCGTATATGCCCGCGTACGCGTTGAAGTCCGTGACGAGAGAGACGTGCAAACCGCCTTTCGCCGTCAGGTGTAGGTTGACTTTACCTCGGGCGGCCAGAGTTCTGGAAGGCGGTCTGATCAGAGTAACGCGTCTTCTCAACTTCCGCCCCGGCACTTGACGCGACGCGGTGTAAACCGCTATCTGTACGTCAAACAAGTTCTCTAACGCGGGTAAGTCGCGGATGTTCAGACCCGGAAAGGATTCAGGTGTGGCAGCGGGACAGAACTGACGTAACAAATCTGAAGCGCGCTTGCTAGTGTTGTATAAGTGAAAGGAAATGCAGCGGAAGATGCAGAGGTTGTCCTTGTTGGGAAAATCTAACACGCCGCTTCTCTTTCCAACTCGACCGGCCTGAGTGATCCTACCGCCTATGGGGAATTCCCCCGGTCCCATGTAAACGCAAATGTTCAAATTGGTAGGAAAAAGAACGTGCCACTTGGTGTCAGCGTCGCAAAGTTTCCGTACTTCCTCGCAAGCGACGGTGTTTTCCATCTTTGAGAGGAGCTCTTCCAAAGTTTCTGAATTAGTTATAGTAGGGAGCGGTTGTATGAGAGTTGCGTTGTTCTGGGAGGCGTGAAAGTAGCGCAGTTTGCTCTTGTCTTCTCTGTGTTGTAAGAGTAAGCCTACCGAGAAACCCACTTTGTATCTGAATCTTTGTGTCAAGTGAATGCGACGCATAGTATCTACAGCGTCACTCAACTCGCCGGTTGGTAGCCTGAAGTTTGTTACACTCACGCGAGTCCCGTGCATCCTGACGCCCGTTTGTATCGCAGGCCAATTCGCCGTGAACGTTTCCTCCCCGTTCGGTACAGCACATATGCGCGGAGGGACGGTCACCCCGTCCAGAGATTCGCGTCGACAGGCGATCTTTCGGCAATCGCCTTCGCCGCATAGAGGGCAAAACTTAGGTACTACTCTACAATTTTCTACGTGTCTCTCGTGGTTGTACGGTCTTTTAAACATTTTGAAACACTTTTCGCATACGTACTGTGTCATGTTTTTTTTCACTCTACCAACTACTTAGCCGTCTAACTATCTATCTATCTATCAATCTATCTGTCTATCTATCTATCTATCTATTTATCTTTCTGTCTGCTGTCTGTGTATCCGTCTGTCTGTCTCATACAGCGTACGTCAAACGCTGTGTGTGTGTGTGTGCGCGCGTGAGCGTTGAGCGTCTCTCATTCCGAATCTATGCCGAGATATTTCAGAATGATCTCTGTTTTGTCATCCAACTCTTTGAGCGCTCTGGCGGACAGCGTCACTCCCTGCTGTGTGGGTTTTTTGTCAGGACCTTCGTACTTGCGCACGTGGACGAGGTTCTTACCGCTGTAGTAGCTCACAGCTGCGTACACTTCGCCCTCCTCATCCAGCACTGCGAACCAGGGGGTGTGATTAGGTCTTCCTTGCGCGGCCGCTGTGTCGCGTATGCGCACCACTGCGCGGATATCGGCGATGCGTGCTATTAGCTCGCGCAGCGCGTCGGCCGTGAAGTGCACTCGCTTGCTTCTGGTCAGAGACGCCTCTTTCACCTGGCCGTCTTTTGTGTAGCGCGGCCTCCTAGACAGTCTAGCCACGTCCTCCCAGATCTCCAGCGTCAAAGCTCCGTCTAAGCAGAACTCTAACCCGAGAAGACGGGAGAAGGTTTTCTCTGCTTCTTCTCGTCCATCTCGTTCTTTTTCTTGTATTTTTCTCTTCTTACTAGGCCTTGTTGTTCTGGAACTCACCTTAGAACGTTTCACACCCGCAGGATGAGTAACACCATCAGCGTGAGCTGAATCAGCAGCAGAACCGATAGCAGGAGCAGCGTCAGCGCTGGTGGTATCCGAGGCCTCGTTGTTGGAACAGAGCAGCCACACGCCGTCGGTGCTGAGTGTAGCGGTAGAAGATGAAGCGCCGCCGCCCTCGTAAGGTGGCGGTGAGGGCAGTCGCCACGGACCGGACGGGGCGCTACTAGTGGAAGTGAGGTCGAAAGGTCGAAGAGGGGAGCCGAAAAACGTACCGCCCACCCCTTTCCCTTCGGGTTGTTCGTACGCCTCGTCGTCAGCCTCGTTCTCTGTCTCACCCTGTTGCTGCTGCTCCTCCTCCTCCTCCTCCTCTTCTTCTCGGTTTAGGGGCTGAGTGTCCGAAAAGCTGTCACTCGCAGCGCGAGCGGCGTCGAGGGCGTCGGTCGATGTAGTGGTGGAGGAGAGGGGCTGTGCAACGTGCGGCAGGTCATCAAAGTCATCAACAGTAGTGGGGAGGTAAAAACCCGGTTGCCAGTACTGCGCTGTGCCAGGAGCGTTGTCGTCAGTAGTAGTAGCGGTAGCAGCAGGTGCAGCAGAAGCAGCAGCAGCAGCAGCAGCAGCAGCAGCAGACGCAACAGTAGCAGGCGCAGCAGCCTCAGCAGGCGCAGCGGTAGCAGGCGCAGCGGTAGCAGGTGCAGCAGCAGCAGCAGCCGCAGCAGCCGCAGCCCGAAGATCACCAGCAGGCGGAGCGGCAGTAGCAGCGGCAGCGCGCTTAGCAGCAACGTGTACCGTCGCGAGTGTAACAACGTCGCTAGCACGACGACTACTACCAGTAGTACTACTACCACTACTACTACTACTACTACTACTAGTACTACTACTGCTACTACTACTGCTACTACTACTACTACTGCCGCGAGCGCTCGCTACAGCGGGAGGGTGATAAGACCAAGCGGCTGCGGCGGTAGTCTCATTTTCAGTAGCAAGAGGAGGCACTGACGCTAAACGAGCGCTGTTCCGCGTAGTCTTCTTGTTCTTGGACGGCGCTAGGTGTTGTCTTTTGCTCATGGTGGTGACTGTAGAGAGCAGCAAAAGAATGAGTGAGTGAATGGAGGTTTCCAGGCCCCTTATATACGCCTTCTCGCTTCTAGAGCTAAGCTAAACTTACTGACCCTGTTCAGCTGCCGCCGGCTGGCCGGCGGCCATTCACAAAGAGAAACAAAAGACATAAGGCATGACGTTTTCAGCTGGATCCCTTTCCCCCCTTTTGAGAGATGGACTGTCATGAGCTAAGCCGCTTACCACCCTGTTCAGCAATTCAACGCGCATTAGCTGTATAAAGGATTAAGCGGTTGCTGCCGTCGACTGACCGGCGGCCATTCACAAAGACATAAGGTATGACGTTTTCAGCTGGATCCCTTTCCCCTCTTTTTTTTTGAGGGATCCACTGTCATGAGCTAAGCCACTTACCACCCTGTTCAGCAATTCAGCGTGCGTTAGCTGTATAAAGGATTAACGGTGATGAGCTTAGAGTGTGTATACAAAAAAAACTACAGGAGGCGTGTGGCGTGAAGCAGGACCCCCCTAAGACGAACGTGTCTGTCTGTGAGTAGAGGCGTGTGCATGTGGTGAGCGACTTAAGTGTAAGACAAAAAAAAATCACCACCTCCTGCCGTGGTGAGTAGACCGGGCCGGCCAGGCGGCGGCCGGCTAGTTCAATAGGGAGGGGTGACAGCTGACTAAGGCTGTGCATGAAAAAAATCCGATTTTCACCTGACCTCTGACGTTTGTTACAATGAATGTCAGAGGGAGGGAGACGTCCTCAGGTAGGGGGTAGGAGGTAAGGCTATGGATGAGGAAGAAACACCGTTTTCAGCTGGTCTCCACGGATAGCGATGACATACCCCTCGTCATCTAAGCTCTTAAGGAGCGGAGCGGCTGAAAAAGCGTCATGCGGACAGGTCGCTAGACAGCTGGAGTGCTGTTGGAAATGGGATTAAACTCCCTCTGTATAAAAGCTCTGATTTCTGTTGGAAAAAAACCATATCGCCTCTGACCACAGTAACGTCTACTACCACCACCGCCGCCACCACCGCCGCCGCCGCCGCCGCCACCGCCGCCGCCGCCGCCGCCGCCGCCGCCGCCGCCGCCGCCGCCGCCAAGACGAGTTGAGATGGCTCAAGCTATTCCACTTTCAAGCTCGCCTTCACCGCCTTGTCCACCTGAAAAAAAGTTAATGCGGCTTGACGACGTGAGACGCGCGAGGCAGACCGATGGGGAGAACAGAGAGGTAGGACAGCGGCGGTTAGCCTATAGCGACGCCTTGCTTCGTCAACTAGGTAAAGAGTTGAGCGGCTGTTGGAGAGAGTTGGGCAGTAGCTTAAAAGTTACCGCCGCCCGTATGGATGCTCTAGTAGAGCGCAGTGTCAAGACACCGGAGGAGCTGTGTACGGCGATGTTCTGAGTCTGGTGGGGTGAAACCCCGCATCGTCATAGATGGGGAGAGCTCGGTCGCGTCTTCACCCGCATTAGACGCGTGGAACTGTTGGCTCAGTGGATGTCCCTTCTCCACAGACAGGGGTTGGATTTCGAAAACCCCGACTCGCGCGCGATGCATAAGCACTTGGGCACCCTCGGCAGACGTCTAGGTAGCAGGTGGAAAGAGGTGGGGGACCATTTAAAATTGTCGCCTGAGAGGTTAGATAAGATCGCTGAAGAATGCGAATACGGAGGAAGTCCCGCTGAGTGGGCCTTCCGAGTGTTGAAAATGTGGCAAGATGAAGCTGACAGTGCCGGCGGTACACCTTTTGAACTCCTTCGAGTGTTGACTGAGGACATGGGAAAGTTTGACCTCGGCATCGCGATATTACTTGACTTTATCAAGCAAGAAACAACGAGAACGACGGACATGTGAATTGTTGTGTTTTATTTTCATACGTCTTCTTTATTAGTAAGTAAAAAAAAATATCATAACAATTAAGACGCGCGCCCTCTTAAAGTGTCACTTCCTCCAGTCGCAGCTGATCGCCTCATCGAAGCACGTGATAAACAAAAAAAAACGAAGAGACACGCTTCTTCCTCTCGAGAGGAAGAAGCGTGTCTCTCGATTGAAATCTTTTTCTTTTCTTTTTTTCTTAAAAGAGACAAACGCCCCTTAGAGTGCCCCCCCACCCCCCTAGAGTGCCCCCTCCCCCCTCCCCCCCTCCCCCCCACCCGCCCCATGCATCCTAAAAGCGCCCCCCTCCCCATGCATCTTAAAGGGGCCCCCCTCCCCTTCCCTCCCCTCCCCTCCCCTCCCCTTCCCTCCCCCCCCCTTATACACTCTAAAGAACGATTCTACCTAGTTCAATAAGTCACTTCCAGTCGCTCGTAAAACAATAAAAAATGAAAAAAAAAAAACAACTTATATCGTAGTGTTTTTTATTAGTTTACCGAAAAAAATAAGAGACTCGCCTCCTCCTCCTCTCCTTCTCCTCCTCCTCCTCCTCCTCCTCCTCCTCCTCCTCCAAAAAAAAAAAAGATATCACATTTTAAAGCGCGTGACCCCTTAATGACACTCATCTCTTCATTAAGTCGCGTGACGTCACTTCTTCTTCCGGTCACGTGATCAATCAGGTCACTTCCGGTCACGTGATCCTCAATGAGGTCACTCACTTCCGGTTGGCCATTAGGTCATGTGACGTCACTTCCGGTCACGTGACTCATCAGGTCACTTCCGGTCACGTGATCCTAAATTAGGTACACCTTCCCCTAACTTAAAAAAAACACATCAGATGATCATGGCATTTGATTCTGGCTACTTTAGTACTGTAGTATATATCTAAAAACTCTAAGCTGCTCCTTGACTATGTGACAGATCCTTTAGCCACACTGGCGATCTAACTTGCTTACTTGCGTTGGCTTCCACACGAGAATTTACAGTGTACATATGTGTGGGATAGATCGGGCATTAGCGCTATAAGGGCCGCATTCTGTTACAATGCTCAATGCCCTTTGTTATCATGTAGTACATTAACGTAGCACAAAACAGCTGAAATATGTTTGACAATATACTGTGTAAACTATATATGTATCCTGATTTGGCTATTAATAATTACAAATATTAGGTTTCATTTAATGGGAAATACGCTTTCATACTTAGAATGCATAAATCATTTTTTATATAATTTTTCCAGTGTAAGAGCATTAGAGGTGCGTCTTGACCATAGTCATTGTCACACATTCTCATTAATTATGGATTTAATGTTATGCAAATAACCATATACGATTTGATAATTATATATGATGGACAGCAGGTTAAAGAATTGTGCATTGATATGCACATTACAGCACTTTAATGGGCAGACGCCACATTGGTGGTAATTGAAGAAATACAAGCCTCTGTGCAGCCAAAACTATGCAATAGAACTATACTGTCAGGCTGTTCAGCTAAACTACAAAGATGTACAACATATACATAGAAAGAACTGTGATAGAATAATAGAAGTTAGTTTGCATATTTATTGTTTGTTAATATTTATACAAACTAACTACTATTATTCTTAATCACATTTAAATTTGTCTGCGATATCATTCTTTGTCTGAATCCCACTATGTAATATCATATTAATGTGTGGACGTGGATTTAAGTCTGACCTACGTAAATCAGACCTGCAGGTTTGAGATTGGTAAATAAACCTTAACATTCTAAAGTTGATAAACCTCCCAAAATTACGTAGTTCAGACCAAAAAACAAAGTTGATTTACGTCTGACCGTATTTGTGTTTACTGGGTAGTAGAGTGTCCTCTGTTATATTTGTCAAGCACCACACATGATATTCACATAGTTGACCCAGCAGAAAAGACTTCAACTAATCTGATTTTCTGATTATTCTAATGTGTTCTTGCAATTTTCTTACTGTTTTTCACACATGTATGTGACAAGGAGCACTTCACACCTATGCAGGTATTCAGGGAATGGTCATTTTTTAACAACAGGGGGGGGGTCTGTGGATTTTCGGATGAGCGGATCAAAATCTTTTTGGTCCCCCCCACGGGAGGGGTCGAAAGTTATAAAAAGGGGTGCTGTTATTAAAAAGGGGTGCAAATTTTTTGATCCCCCCCTTCAAGGGGTCCAAATTGTGTTGGTCCCCCCCTCAAGAGGGGATACAACTTTTTTTTGGTCCCCCCCTTCAAGGGGTCCAAATTTTGTTGGCCCAACCCCCCAAATCCACCAACCCCCCCTTTTGTTAAAAAATGACCACTCCCTAAGACTATGTGACATGGAGCACTTCACACCTATGCAGGTATTCAGGGAATGGTAATTTTTAACAACAGGGGGGGTCTGTGGATTTTCGGATGAGCGGATCGAAATCTTTTCGGGCCCCCCCACGGGAGGGGTCGAAAGTTTTTTGGCCCCCCCCCTCAGGCAAGTTGTAATTCAGCACGGTCCACCCCTTTGAGCTATATTAAAAAGGGGTGCTATTATTAAAAAGGGGTGCAATTTTTTTGGTCCCCCCTTTTAAGAGGGGATATAAATTTTTTTGGTCCCCCCTTCAAGGGCTCCAAATTTTGTTGGCCCCACCCCCCAAATCCACCACCCCCCCCTGTTGTTAAAAAATGACCACTCCCTAAGACTGATATGTGAGGTCGAATTATAAGAGAGGTTAGACGGGAATTCCAGGTAAAGTCCTTGGAGGTTGGTGTCTGGGCATGTTAGGCGTTGGATGGTGGCACAACCACCAAGTGATCCTTGGACAAGGGGGCATCCATAAATTACATACACAGGATTTTGGCAGAAATTGACCCCCCTTCACCCCCTGTTGCACCATGCACGCATTGGGACTTCCCCCCAGTGAGGAGTCATCATTTCCCCCCCCCCCAGAAAATAAGAGGAAAATTGTAGAAGCATGAAAGGTATAGAGATAGGTTCCTCTGAATATTTTGAATTTTTTTTCCGAGTGTAGGCCCAAAAAATGCTATTTATTCTCTTAAAATTTACCAAAAATTAACCCTCATGCGTACACAATGTGTATGCCAAAAAAGTTCCACACACCCCCGCCCCCCATACAAATCTGTACACATTTGGCTGGACCACCCCTCCCCCCTTGGTGCGTGTGTAATTCATGGATGCCCCCCCCCCCCCAAATACCAGGTTTAATCCTTGCCACATTAACTGCAGGGCCTTCCTTTTTCATGACGGTCAAATATTGTTGTATTCAGTCTCTAAAATGAAAATAAACAAACACAGTTATTCTTATCAGATATATCACTGGTCACTTCTATCAAGTTACATGAAGAATTAAAGGACTGGTTGCCAGAAACAATAAATGAAGATATCAACAAGTTTCTGGACTATAGGCTACTGGCAGGGATGGACACTAATGTCAGCCCAGGAGTCAATGGCCAATAGTTTTGGGTATGAGGCTGCAATTTTCTCAAGAATTACCTTTCTGTTGGCCTGAGCAGAGCATTCCATTTTCATTAAAGTAGAGCATCATCGTAATCAGACTCTAAATTTAAAGAAACAAGCACAATCATATATATTTCTACACTATGTAAGTGTGTGCTGTTTATACATTACTTCACTATAACCACCCCTATATTATAAGTCCTCATGCATATAAGTATTCCTTATGCATATTATTTGTTAGAAATCAAGATACATACTTACAATCAGTAATGTGAGGCTTGCTACAATGGTGATAGTCCAGGCAAATCCTAGTTCATCAACAGTTGCCCCTGAGTAAATTGGTCCTATTAATTCTCTGTACAAGACAATAACTTTCAATTTATATTTCATCAAAGCATCATGTCATCTTTTTAAAAGATAAAATGTAAGAAACAATGCTTTGCAATTAACACATCCATTTGTATCAACTCTAAAGATAATAAATACATTCAAGTATATACACATAATTATCCAGCCACTATAAATATGAACAAGCTATTTATCCAGGTGTAGACATACACTATGATGAAAACATGAAACTGATATTTATACTGGCCAGGCTCCACAGACAAAAAACAGCACCCCTAAATAATCTCGGTACTTAAATGTGTATTCAGATTGACATTTGGATGGATGCAAATCTGTGTGATTACATGCATATTAGACAAGAGTTAAGCAGTTAAGTTTGCCAAAACTTGTCAGTTTTGCAGGACTGTATTGCATATAATTTGGGATGAGTTTTGCAGCGAATGTAGGATAATATGCCCGAAGAATTAATTTGCAAATTTGTCTAAAATATTTTTCTTTACTCTGGGACCGGCAGCTTCAGTTCTTGTTAAAATATTTGAAAGAATTTGTTCAGTGTTGGACAGGCCCATAAGTGCAGGATATCTAGTTTGGCAGCACTAGTCATTTTGCAATTGGGGTTTGCTGGATCTTTGGACATTGCCACTATCCAGCACATTTTAGCAAAGACTGAGTTTTGCAGCAAATGTAGGATAATATGCCCAAAGAATTAATTGGGAATTGGGAATTTGTCTAAAATATTTTTCTTTAATCTAGGATTTGCAATAAGTTCTTGTTCAAATATTTGAAAAAGAATCTTTCAGTGTTGGAAAGGCTTGAATGTGCAGGATATCAGGTTTGGCTGCACTAGTTATTTTCCGGGAACAGGGGCATATTAGGCAGACATTGCCACTGTCCGGTACATTTTGGCAAATACTGGTTAATTGTCACATCAGCGGCAGATTATGCTAATGCTGTTTAATACATACCCTATTGCATAAAATGACACCCATACTCCTACAATCATGCTGTGATTCTCTTGGGGCAGTCCTGCTTTCCTTTATGGGTGAGACAAAGGGCATATACATATACATGATATTGGAAAGGAACTACTCAGATAATGATTTATCATATGAAGATTAAAAAAAACATTTGTAAGCAAATAATGATGCAGATTATGAGAGTCTTCAACATGGGATGTAATGAGATATTTAAAAGAGCAGTCAATAGTATGTAGATATACTCACTCAGAAAATACCACTAGAATGTTGAATGTTGGGACCAATGCTATTGCAGCTCCGATACCAACAATGGTCAAGGCTACCAGGTTTAACCACAGATGACTGGAATTTTAAAAGGATGGTGCTCTGAGCCACTAGGACTCTCTTGTCATTAGCCTTTTTTATGTATGTCATCATGATATATAAGCTGGGCCATCAGGGAATAAGTTCAGCATTTTCCCTACATAGACTAAAATAACAGTTCCACCAGAGGGCAGCAGCTTCTGGACAGGGGACCATGAGCATTGTCTAGCTACAACATATTCACTCTATCTTGTGCCTGTAAGAGCTGAGCGCCCAGCCTTAAGAGCCCTCTCGTGAATCAAAACTTACATATTAAATATTAAACTGACATTCTATTCTATTAAGCTTTTAAAGGTGTAACCAGAAATTATGATTTACTTTGCTTTACTATGAGCCTAGCAATGTCCTGATCAAAGGGATTTAAGTGTACCTTGAACTCAAGTCCCTATAACAAACTATAATTTCTTATTTCATCATTATATCCCCAGGAACTTATTTTAAATCTATTAGTAGCTTACTTGTATGTCTGTAGATAAAGAAGAGGTGAGGGGCCCAGCAGGAGAAACCCAAGTGTCACTATAGCATAACCGCAGGAAATCATCCATGTGCTGTGCACCTGAGGGATTTGTTTATTGTATATAAGCATGTACAATGACATACAATTTGTATAGGGAGGTATACCATTAGTCCACTAGTGTCACATTGTCATATTCAAAAAAGAATAATATCCAGACTGAATCTGAACTTCCAGATTATATTATTATAGGACTCATCTGATGTTTGGTAATAAACAGCACATTTAGAGGAATAAAAACTAAACACCCATGTTCTGGGAATAATGTTTTTGACTTGGGATATTAGGATATTATTATATAATCACTGTGTACACTTGGTAATTACCATTCGGTCAGCTATGAGTCCGGCTATAGGTGATGATATGGCATAACAAACAGAAAGAAGAAAAAATACCAGACTTGATTCAGTAGGTCCTAATCCAAACTGAAAACCCAGGACAAAACATTAGTATAATAACATTTTGGATGAGTCCCATTCTTTGCTCCATACCATACTATATTTAATTATACTATACTCTGTGTAACAAAGTTATACTATTTTATATCATGTAATACTATGCTATACTATGTATACCACAAATGTACTATGTTACACTAATTATACTTCTGATTAATTTTTTCTTTACTTCTCATCCATCTGCTTTAAAACCAGGGTAATGCCTGTCCATAAATGTATCAAAGGCATTCCTACTTGTTCTAGATGAGGCTCAAGAATTGGATCAAGCACGACCCACATGAATGATGAGACTATAACCGACATCAGTACGACCAGAATCTGAGGCACTTTGATGAGATCTAACACTGACGAGGCTTTTTTCTCATCCTGGGTGGCTGTAAAGAAAAACGATTGCCTTTTCAGATCTTGGTTGAAAACAATGAATGTTTTACTTTGGATGGCAGGAAGAAAAACATTTTAGAAACCATTTCTGTAAGTTGAGGTTATTATAGTAATGTGATAAAACACTTTTGCCTGCAGAAAGTAATGCAGGTCTTCATTGGTTATAATTCTTTTCACATGATAAAAACAACAATTCAATTTGTATCTTGTGTACCCAGATTCATTGTCCTGTACTATGACAAAATGTTCCATTTTCAGTTCAGCAGTTGCATTCAGCATTTGTATATATAAGATGCAAAATCAAGAACCTATAGATCTTTACTATGCAATTTACACCTTGAATCATGATTCATAATTATTGATAACACTCACTACTGTCTTCTGGAAGAATACACACGTATACCGGCATGGCTGCAATCATACTTAGCCCTATAGTAGCGAATGGAGCTAGGAATCCTCCTGCCTAAATGGATAGCATAGGCATTGAAGCACATCTGAATCATCAGATTCTTGCTAAGTCAATAAGAAGTCAGCCTATGTAAACATTCCAATGAAGGTAATGACAATGGCATGGACAGTTGCGGTATGGGATATATCGGTGAGGGAGCGATTATGAAAGTTTGAGTTAGGTTTGTCATGAAATACAATAGGTGTATACACGTCTAGGACTTACCTTGTATAACAATCCTGCTATTGCAGGACCAATCATAAGCCCAATGCCATTAGCCGTCTCCAAACAACCCTGAGGTGATAAAGGGTCATAGTTATTTGAAGTTTTATCCAGGCTAAGCCATAAATTGAAGTTGAAGTTTGATGCTTTATTTGGCAATGAAATCTCAGTCCTTTCACTTAAGCAGGACAACTATTTATTTTTATATTGTAAATAATGTCACAATCAGAGCTGCAAAACGGAACATGTTATCAATGAACATGTCACAAAGAACTAATAGAGCTATACATAATTTGTTGAAATAAGTATGAAGTTACCAAAGTAGCTATTAATGGCTCCGTATTCTCATAATGCAATGTCATTATATTGGCAAAACTACAAAATATGAATTGAAAATGAACTAGCTACAGCTTTCTTACAGATGTTCAATGTAAATGCACACACCATAGCCATTGATGTATCATCTCTGAATTCATTTGCTGCCTTTGAATATACAGCAACAATTATGGCAGTACAGCCTAATGCCCAACTCACTCTCAGCACAAAGCAGAAAATGACAAAGGTGGCGTTGTTGTCCTCATACACTGGGAATTTGTCTAACATTCTGGAATAAACCGAGAGGAAATCAAGCTTTACAATTTGTGATACAACTTTGACCTGTCATTAAATTTACCAATCTTTTTGATACCTATAAGCCTCAGCATGGTGATGAGAAACCTTGAGTGACCTAATTAGCTGTGATGAAATACATTAAGTTGAGGATTGTTCTGATGAAGAGAGCTTCATTTATTGAGCGTGTAGGTTGCTATAGTACAAGATATAAAAAGTATTTGGAAATATACCTGTGGTGCCTTAAAGTTCTACTTACCCAAATAGTATAGTGCAACCACCTCCAAATAAAGATCCGGTGAGTAGTAGAAATCTGGAGCCCACTCTGGGTAGCTGGTCAATTGGATTATCAAACACAAGTGTATTAGGGAGTGCTCATTTTTTAACAACCGTAGAGGGGGATTGGGATTTCGCGCACAAAATTTCCCCTAGAGGGGTCACCCTTTCTTACCCCCTCCAGCAGACCAAAGATCAGGGCTCATTTCACTGAAAACAGGTGACATTTCTTTACCTTCTCCAAGTTGTGGGGTCGACATTTTTTGCCCCTCCCAAATCAACCACTCCCCTGCTCTCCTTTATAAACATCTGGCCAATTTGGTTTCAAAAAAAAAATTCTTTTGATACAGAGTTTCTGGAGCGGTAATGGTGACCAAAACAGCCAAAGGCCTGATGATTACGAGGGAGTGATATGTTTTTTTAACAACGCAGTGGTGGATTCAGGAGAGATGGTAAATTTGTATTCGGAAGAGATAAATGAAAAAGTGATATCAATAAATCCAAATGATTATATCAATCTTAAGTTATATACATATTGGTATATTGTAATTAGAATCTACATGTGCTCACCAGTCTGCCAAAAAGAGGTGCTGACAAAAACCGAACCAGTGAAAACACTCCAAAGATGCATCCTGAGAGAGCTGAGGATATGCCTCTGTTGTCAGCCTGTTTTTGAAGTATGAAAGTAGGAAATAATTTTAGATTAGTATAGAAATAAAAGTGAACTGGAAACTATTGTAACAGGGTAGGTGTGGGCCAAAAACAACTGGAACAATTGATGAAGATGAAGTTAAACATTTAATCTAATTGTACAACATCTGTAAATTGGACTCTGGGAATCCTGTATTTAGAACCTGATACTTTGAATTGACTTATGAGTGGACTATAGTTTATAGCCATTAGTACGAGCCACTATTTTGAAAATAATCTCAGGTTATTGTGTACCATAGTGGCCCATTTAAGCGCCCCTGGGCTTATACATTTCGATACCCTGTTACCCACTGCGCTAATACAGGGGCCTGCACTTAAATGTGTCCCTTTAAAGAGATATTTTGGGTTTCAGAGGGGTCCTAGACCTGCACTTAAAGGAGGCTTATTTGTGACACCTGCGCTTAAACGGGCAAGTATGGTATCTCCTGCTGCTAAGTCAGATAGACCCATGTCATTTGTGCCTCACAGTGCAGACAGGCTCCCTGATGGTCAAAGTAATATATCATGTAGACCCCTCATACAACTAACAAGGGTCTATCCCTTACATAGGATATCATTAATGCTCACCTCCTTTGGGAAGAATGGAGCCATCATGGACAGACTCATGAAGCACAGCATGGTGGACACACATATGGTAATAAGAAAGATGATCTGTGACCTTCAACGAAACATACAGATGGTAATGAGAAAGGTGATCTGTGACCTTAAACAATACATACAGAGTATAGGTGAGGCCCAACTAGCCGATCTGATTCTACCCATAAAATGATCTGGACATTTCGGTAGACAGTTATCTAAAACCGTGTTGAATTAAGTGACTATCACAGAAGTGCTATTCTATTGTTTAAAGTTTGTGTTTATGGTTTAGGTTTCTGACATTTTTACTTACTGAAATCTGATATTACTGTATCCCATCTTGCCCTACTTTGACACTTACCTTGAAGGCGTCATCCTGTGTCAACTTGGTAATCTTGAGCAATTAACGAAAACTAGAAAACAGAATGTAGCAAATATTTGCAAATATATATCCATTCAAAAAAGGTATTCATGCATGATATGTTCATTTGGGAGTGTTAATTTATTAGTTACAGGGGGGTGGAGGGTTTGAGGGTGTGTAAAAACTTAAAAGCGTGCACACTTTTATTCCAAAATGACCATATATAATCTAATTTGAACAAAATCGAAGGAATTAGGGAGAATCGAACACATATGAATTCAAATATATGATTTGTGAACATTCTGACTCACTTTTAGGGAAATCTATTTCTTGTCCCACACATCGGATGTACTAACTTTAACATCCACCTCCACCACCACCACCTCCACCACCACCACATCCACCACCACCACCACCCCATCCACCACCACATCCACCACCACCCCATCCACCACCACCCCATCCACCACCACCCCAGCTACGGCCTAGACAACAGTTACACTCTTCCTCTTCCTTATCCCTCACAGGACCAGCGTGGCTTCTAACTTTGAATTCACTCCGATGCTCAGCCCCATCATTTACATACCCAGTCTCCGTGAAAACTTTTTTGCCTTGCAGGACATTCGGTCCTGCAGATCTATTATTTTGCAGGACTGGCTTACATTTTGCCCGCCCAGATGCCTGAGAGCACTTTTCATATCTCAAAAAAAATGTATAAAGCAAAAATTTATATCGAATCAATACAGCTTTCCTGTATATTCCTATTGATCATTGTAAAATCTCGAGTAATGATTTTCAAAATATTTATGCAAAATGCTTTTTCTCTCTAGAGACCTTAATAAAGGTCCGATTTACAAGCCGTAAGAACTGACATGTAGCCAAAGATCCAGCCAGTCATCTGGACCGGCAGTAGGACCAGTCCAGCTGGTCCAGAAGCCTTTTAGCCGGCTATAGCCGGTGTCCGGCACGTTTTCACGGACACTGCATACCTGACACTCCCATGGTCGCTCCCCTTCCACACTCCCCCTGCCCCTCCTCCCCTGCTCTCCTGGTTCCTCCTGTAGCATTTCCTACACATGCAGAAGAGGATGGACAGTGTGCAGAGGCCACCAGTGGTGGCAGCGGTTTGTCCGATGGCTCCCCCTCCATGTCCAGCAAAGATATTGCAGCACCATTTTAACATTCGAATCATGCCACTCTACAATCTTATAGCATAACCAAAGTACATATACCATAAAAAATATCATCGTTCTACTCCAAATGAAGAATTAGCTACATTTAGATATTAACATATACTTACCCTCTTATATTTGATGCAAGCGGCCAGATCCACCTTAATGGTATGACTGTGTACAGTGAGTCATGGATACCCAGCTAACAAAAAAAACTTATTTTACGTCAAAATAACATTTTAAATTTTACATAACGTTATGTCATACTAAAGAGCCCTAGAAAAACATTGACATGTAACGTTATTTAATGTTATAAAATAGTGTATAACGTTATTTGTTTGCTGGGTAGTCCTTATTGCAAACACATGATTTGGTCTCACAGAGTGAGAGGATGATTTTGTTCAACCCGCTCACTGAAAACCATGAAAGAACAAAAAATAATTAGTATAAGACCTTTTTTTTTTAAATAACACTGAAAAATAATAGTGAATGGCCATTTTAAATTACTGAGCACAAAAATTTTATAGATTTTAATGTAACTAAGCTCTAATCTTTATTATGCTGTTCTTACTACATGTATCTTGAAGGTAACTCAGATCACTATCCTGACTGTATAAGTTTTCCTACAATACTTGCTTTTATGCCTGACCGACCTAGCTCACGCGAGTGCACGGACAAACGTTTACAGCAAGTCTTACTCAAGTCTTGTTAAAGTATATGTTACTGGGGACTCTGCTTCTAAACCTCCTTTTTTTTCTTTATACATCACTTGATTACCAATATTTTTAATGAGGTGTGTCGAAACTTTGTTGCGGAACAACATTTAAAACTAAGACTTCAGTTAGATTGTTGTAAGACTCGCTGTAAACGTTTGTCCATGCACTTACGTGAGCTAGGTGCCATCTACTGCTTTTATGGTGCTTCTACAAAATACATACATCGTCACACAGCATTCCAGGTCTCTGTGAGAAGAGTAGGTCAACCATAAAAAGGAAAAAGAAGCAGGTCAACCATACACTGGGGTAGCGGAATATATACAACTATAATGTGGTCACTGGTAGACTCCCCAGGGCTACATGCATGCAACATTTCGGAAGAGGTTCAATTGAATTAACGCACAATGTGGCCCGTAAAGGGTTAAACAATGCAGACAATAGGCTGAGAGTTAATCTCACTTCTGGCAGTGTACATAAAAAAAGTTAGAATGTAACCTTACTCTGAGATGCAGTGAGCCTTTTACTTTGGTCACATATGTAGGAAATATCCTTGACAAAGCATACTCCTAGTTGTAGGGGGTTCCATTGGTTGGTGAATCCCACCCCACCGTAGGACTCCTGTGTGTAGAGACAGTAGCAGAACCACAACAAACACAAGGCCGTGTGTCACCCTACAGTAATCTGTATCCCCTGGGTGCACTCTGAGTACGGACAATAACGACTGCGTAATCTCCAACTGTATGTGTCAGTACACGGGTATTATGGTTCCTACCTCTTGAAGTGAACGGAGAATGTGGGTCTGTGCTCCGTAGCATGTCAGACTATACTATATTGTTCTGGTTGGGTGATGACTGGGTCAGTGCCATTTTCCTCGACAGATACCGCAGCTACAACAATAGCTACCGCGCTTGTTGCTGCAACTGAGCCAAAAATCTCATCAACGTCAGTTACTGGTCACTCCTGCTGACTCCTGCTAGCCAGTTGGGGGCACACTCACAGCAACATCAGCAACAGCTTTTACAGTTACAGCAGCAACACACTTCAGCAACTGCTCATCAACAGGACAAGCCACAGCAGCTGCAATCACCACAGCTTCATAGGCCTACTTTGACCGGAAATATGCAGCACCAGGTTCTCTTTAGAGTAGGCCTCCTCCCCATCTGCAGCTGCACACCAGCACCAGCAGATACATTACAATAACAACAACAACAACCCCCAGCTGCTCCCCACCCCACACACAGGCCTCCTTATACCCATTACACCAGTCTGTCACTGTACTAGTACCAACAGGGGTACGTAGACGTGCAGTCTGCAAGGAGTGGTGCGGATTGGGCTACGTCTCACCAAATCAATACAAGTTGAAATTCCATGAAGGGAAGCAATCTATGACCTGTATGACCAGTTGCCATCTATGACCGGAATGAAAGAAAACAACTTATTTAGGGAAGATATACATTGAAATGTCAGGAAATAATTAAATCATGTTTTATGAACCTTATTTCTTTTTACCATTTTTTATTCTTATGGAGGCACCCAGGCTACTTGGACAAAGGCATCAGTGTTGGTGTTGGCATTATGCAGCAGTGTAGGACATGGACCCTCCCTGCACGCCTGCATGATGGTGCTACTCAGTGAGGAGTTCCACACCACATGCAGCACGTTAGGAAGGACCCACACCCGACCATGTCTGGTACAATCTGATCAGGATGAACAGGCCCTCAAGAGAGCTAAAGTGAGTCAAACTACCTAACCTGATTTAAGCATTTACTGTACTTAAAAACTGTACTTGCTTTGTTTGTTTATTCAATATTTGACTGTTTGACATCATCCTGTCTCATGTTTGACCATGTTGTAAAACTGCTTTTGAAGTGAGAATCTGATTTTAAGTGAAGCCATTGTTTTCACAGGTCATTGGACGAAGAATGTCATTACCAGGAACTATGATCTGTGCTGCCAAGTCACAGGCAGGAGAGGCTGAGTGTGTTTCTGTACACCTACTGCGCAACCAACAAAGTAAAACTAATATAATTTGTAAATAACCTTTTTCTAATACCGGTAAAATAGTAGTAAACTGTCAAAAATATTGTGACAATGTTCAGGTTATAAGACCTACCGTAATTAAATTCATGTATCAAAATATATATTGCCAATTTTGCCATTTTTTTTACATATATAACTGATACAATGTTTAAGGTTACTGCAAAAACACCAGAAAACATATATCATTATAATTCCAAAAAAGATTATCATGAAATTTATATGGAATGTACTGAATCTTGATTCATAGAAAGTGCCATTTTAAGCAAATATTGCTTTGATACATGACAAAGTCATTTCACGGGTGATACAGTAACTGCAATCTTGCAGCAGGTCACTGACCAGGCTCAGTAGAGTCACCGGGCTGGAGATGTTCTGCCATGTAGTTGGTGATGTTATGAGTTACTAAAACTGTACTGTATTTACCAGACTGGCAGTGGACTGAGTGGGCAGGAACTTCACCAAATATAGTGCGGACGTTCACCATCCCCGAGGGCAACACAAACAGGCTATGTCCCTATGAGGAAAGATACTTCGTTCCAGGTATGAAATAGGGAATATTTACTTTGCATTGCATCTGAATATAGTACATGTTTAGATTAGAAATGAACAAATATGATTTAATAGTACAATGGCACAGAGATGTGCTTTACATTTATACCTCCTCCTCTAGAATGTAGCCATTTATACATGACATGGCGTTTACATACGTTGATCATAATTGAAAACTCTGATGAATCTCTCTTGGACGAATGACAGCTATACTAATGTGTAGTTGAGAGTGTTCTCCCCAAACCAAAACAGCTGTGTTAATGTAACATGATATATTCCAATGTCATTTCAAATTCCCATTGAGCAGAAGTAATCTCTGACTGCCTGGACTTTTTAAACCATGGCTTTCACACATCAGGAGTCTACACTATCACACCAGATGGCAGCACAGACCTACAGGTGTACTGTGAGCAGGAACTGGACGGTGGGGGCTGGACGGTATGTAGCATGTTATCTTTTGTGTGATGGAGATTTCTGACCAGTTCTTTCTTATCATATGGAGAGGTTGAGGGTAGCAGGTAGAAAAACCTCTCAGTACTATAAAACCTCGCATATAAGCCTAACTCATGTATAAACATCACCCTGACTTTGGGCCGATCCTATAAGCCGCACCGGCAATCTCATTATGGAGATTTTATCATGGAGATTTATTACTGTAGTATACATATTTATATAATCTAAAACTATCTAAAACCTCACATATTAGCCACACCCTGACTTTGTCCTGATCCTATAAGCTGCACCAGTAATCTGACTCACGTACTAGCGAGGTTTCATGGTAGTGTCTGTTGAGTGTTGTCAGTCATTATCAATTGGGACACTTGATTGAAGGAAAAGTGATTGATTCAAGCGGAAACTAAAAGTATGCATAAACCGAATGGGGGAGGGGGATAACTTCAGTTTGAAGGTAGAAGTACTTTCCAGTAGTATCTGTAGATCACTGTTAGCCTAAACACAGATGCTTAAGTGACTTGAACCTGCTTTTAGATTGTGTTGAGTTGGAGGGAAAATGATTGCTACATAAACCTCATGTCAAAATAAAGCTGAGGAAACATTCTTGTCAAAACTTTCTGTACATCATTATAGGTATTCCGGAGGAGACAGGATGGCTCAGTGGACTTCTACCTGACCTGGGCCAAGTACAAGGCAGGGTTTGGAGACCTAGAAGGAGAGTTCTGGCTCGGTAATGACAACATACATCTCCTCACTAAGAACCATGACCAGCAGATCAATTTCCACCTTGGGGCTTTAGATGGTGAAAGGCGCTTTGCAGATTATTCCGATTTTTGGATTGGCCATGAAACAGAGAGCTACAAGCTTCATATTGGACAGTGCTCGGGTACAGCAGGTAAATTGTAGTAAATAGCGCAACTTTTTTTTTAGTTACATATCTTTTTGCATGGATATTGGAATAATTTTGCATCATTACCTATCGTTGAGATAATTAAAGATTATTGTTATTTTGAGGTACACCTGATACAAACTTTATTCACATAAAAAGTATTCACTGAGAAAAGTAAAGGTGTCAAGTATGTATCCCATGTCATTTTGGTGAAAAGGAGATTCAAATTACCAAAGAGTCTGCTTTAACTGAGCCTACTCCACATTGCAGAGGCATTCAGTTGTTGACTATAAATTTCCAAGGGAGCCAAAGAGGCAAAGAAACCCTTACTTTTCTCAGTGTTGAATTATTGTATTGCTTATTAATTATTGTAGGTGACTCCATGGCAACCTACAACAGTGAACGCCTAGCGCAAACCCTGACATTGTCAGCCACATTAAGTATTCAATGGATCACTGCTATGTACCAGGGGAAGGGCAAGTGAGATGAATGCCATATTTACAACACACCATCATGCTCCAGTGCCAACTATGAATAAGTAGTATGATCCATACTCACATATACATCAACACAGTGTGTTATATAGCTGCGCAGTAACCTGCCAACATCACATGTTAAAAACGTTGATAAACATTTGGAGGAAAAGTTTGTCTATGGGTTTGAAGGAAAGTTTTGCAAATGTGTGAATTATGTTTGAAATTTAGCTCTATTGACTCCAGTTCTCTTTGGAAAAAGAAAGGTATACTGAAATTAAGAGATTAAAAGATGTAAATAAGTTGTACTTATAACTTTCAACAATCATGACTTTCTAGATTATAACCAACCAGATTGACAAAGTGATTTGGAATGCCCTCATGGAGCCAGCTTTCCGATATACCTAAGACATTATTGCTAATGTGTGATAAAAAACTCATTTTTACAACCCCCTTTCATGTGTTCATAGAATACAGGGTAGCCCAATGACATCCAGTTTATCACATTATAATACAAATATAAATAAGTTTTGGTAAGTATTGGCAACTCGTGCAACCTACAAATAGGAGATGGACACCCTTGTTTGTTTTGGTTTGACCCTCTACACTCCTCTCCTCTACACTGAAAACCTCAGGGGTCGTCATTTTGGCAATACCATAGTTGACAACTTCAGGTCATCATGGTGACAACCTTTGGTCATCATTGTGACAACCTAAGGTAGTCATATCTGATTCATATAGACCAAAGTTGTCATAATGATGACCTTAGGTAGTCACATGGATTGGGTAGTCAGAATGACCACCTCAAGGTTAATGTTTTAGGTATTCTAAATTTGAACACCTAAAGTCATCAGTAATGACAACTCTCAATACCATTTGGTAGTCATTGGGACAACCGAGGGTATATCTGGGTGTTGGACATGGAACATGCCCTGTCTTTTGCTACCACCCAGGGTAAATTGATTGAAGTAAATTGTCTATCATGAGATATAAACTGGTGACAGGAAGCAGAGTAGTCTTTATACTTTCAAGGCCATCATTCTCACCCAAACTTATCTATGACAAGTAAAGCTACTTATTTTCATCAAGAGTAAACCAAATATGTGAAAGGGATGCCTCTCGTTAGGAGGTGAACTAATTAGAGACTCTATTCATACACCATTCTCCAGAGCACTTACCATTAGTTATTATGACAACCTAGGTCGTCATGATGACTAGGAACCTTCCTCTGGGTTTTCAGTGTAGGTGTAGTTAAGGTATTATGAATTACTTAAAGTGAGGTGTGGTGTTTACAATCTGGAGATGATAATACATTTATACTGCAGCACCATGTATCACTGCTCACCACACTCTCCCAGCAGAGTATCAAATAAGACTCTGTCCAAGGCTTGGACTACGGGAGCTGTCTTGGGGACAAGGGAGGAAAACAGTACTACTTTGCTACTCTCATATCCCCATCATACCTATCACACATACCAGTCTCCTTACAGAAAAAAATAAGTTCAAAGGAATATGTCCAGTTCTGACTATGAAAACATGACTGATACTTCCGTCATTTTTAATGTTTGCTCTTTATACATACATTCCTTTAAATATCTAAATCAATTCTTAGTTTTATAAACAAAAATTTCAAAAGCAAGGCATAGCTGTGATCCACCGCATTCCGACAGAGGGAGA
>CANHQG010000356.1:0-39796 GCA_947462335.1 Harmothoe impar
CCGACTGCGCCCTGACTGTCGGTGGAGGGGTACCCATATCTGCGGGTTTAAAGCAGCGGATTTCTCATTTTCTGTTCAAATACATGGAGGCAGCCTAATAATAAACTTATAGTCCACTGTAGTAGAGAATATCTTCAACAAAATGTATCTTGTCATGTGCGCGGAGAGCCCGCTCCACTCGCCTGGTCAACATTATCACAGATTTACGTCACGTTCAGTTTCATTATGATTTCAATATACATAACAACAATGCTCCCAATCGCTCGCGCTATGAACATTATATGTGACCTAGTCAATAAAGTGTATGACTATCATACAAATTCTACCCCCACCCCAGGCATGCTCAGACATGTATTTATGACTGGTACAGAGAGTAATGTAAACATAGATATACATGTATTCGCGTGTACATACTTTTCGCAATATGGCTAAACGTGTATACAAATTCCGCAAATATCGCAAAAATACGTTCACCGAGAAAATATCCACGTTTACAGTAGGATGTTTTGCATGTCAAACACAACAGTATGAGAAACTACTAATTATCTTACAATCATTGATGGAGTTATGTTACACGTATCTATACAAGTATGCACAGGCCCAGATATCATATCTAAATCTGTGAGCAGGTTTCAACACTAGGTGGTCCGTTCAACATTAGGTGGTCTGTTGAACATCAGGTTTAACAGTAGGTGGTCAGTTTGCAGGATGAGGGATGGTCAGGGTGAACAAGGATCGGAATACCAACTAGAAAAAATAAAAATAAAAACCAAACTCAAACAAAAGTAACAGAACTGAGGAAACTTAAAACCTACCAGTAGTCATGGTGATATATTTTCGCCCTAGTTACTAGATGCACCGTATAAGGTTGATACACTCCCAAAGGGTCGGCATGATGCAGCACTGGAGTTACTCGCCGGGGCTGCATTGGTGCATCATGACGACAAATGTAATCTTTTAGCGACATGCCGCCCTTTAATAAAGTGACATGGTCTGAAGATTACGGCTCAAAAAGCAATTTTATTAAAGATGAACCAGAATGTTCCCTATGGGTCATACTTCATGTGCTACCTACTTTATCTAATAATCTCATTCCCTATAAGTCAGCTTAGAATTTGACTTATTATCAGAAAATGATTCAATTTACGCTATAATTCCCTCATTGAAAATACACTGTAAAGTACTAAATTTTGGCCACCTCTGAACCTCTAAAGAGGCTCCCATAGATGAGATTGTATTGTGTCCTTTCCTCCAAATATGATATTGTACTAACATTTGGAACACATTTAAGTAGGATTTGAAATATGGAAAAAAATCGGACCATGTCACTGTAAAGGGTTATAGAGTTAAACAAACCCCATTTAAGTTCCACTTACAAGGTGCCTAACAGCAGACGACCAGTCTGCGAAGGCCCCGTCCTATCCTGTTAAACAGGTTTCCCACACGTTTCTTGAAAGATTTCTTTTTCTTTGCCACCTCGATCTGTAAGGACAAAATGCAAAACTTAATACTCTGCGAAACTCCACCTTTAAAAGTCACACCTATCTATGAGCCAGACTTGTTAAAGGGACAGTGTATACGTGGGTTTGTCCGCCATTGCTGGCCGTTTTAGACTACCTTTGACCCTCTTTTGCATAGTAGATCCCGCCCATATCATAGCAGATCCCGCCCACAAGTCACTATAAGCCATGGTATGCAAACTAGGAAAGTCTATGGGCCATTCCGCCGTATATAGACAGATTTGAGGAACTTTCCCCACATGACCCCCTCAGATCCTCATAATGTTCCACCTACATAAAGATGTATGTAGTTCATGACCACATGCAAAATTGTAGCTTCCAACTCCCGTAACTTTCCGAGATTTTGGCCGCTGAACATGAGGGGGTTTGGCCCTCAGTTTGCAAAATCCCAATTTGGTGTCATCTTCAAAGTGCAATATCTTCAAGATGCAATGAGCTAGAGGTCTGGTATTGCTTGAGCTGTCTCACACATTCATACACTCTTGGGAAATGCCAATATTGGGAGGTTTTGATAAAGGCTTATATTTGAACAATGAGCATAAAAGGTGGTAAATTTTCCTGTTTGAACTGAAATTTGAAAAGGTTTGAAAATTCATAGCATCAAAACCGTTACTTTAAATGCCCTAGAAATTTGGATTCCAAATGTCAATGAAGGTCTCAACATGAAAATCAAAGATGCAGTGTCTGCCATGATATGCAAATCCAGTATGGCCGCCTCAAAAAGGGCAAAAATTGATTTTTGCCACTTTTCAATGCCCAATTTTGGTAGGAGGGATAAATAGTACCAGCTAATGCTCTTCACCAATCAAAGGGCCATTATGTGCCTTAAGTCTGATAGCAATATGGTATTGGTCCTATGTCTCCTTCTGGTGAAAATCGGGGGACGGAAAATGGTAAAAATGGTATTTTCCAACGATTTGTATTTTTCATAATTCTCTTAGCAATAGTTAAATATACAAAAATCAAAGCATAGTGTAAATCAGGTGAAAGTAACTGATGCCCCCTAAATCATTGAACCAAACTTGTTTCAGTGCTTTGGTTCTTTCCATTGAAAGAAACACTGTTAAATTGAGGAAAATACAGAAATAAGAGAAAAAAAACCAGCAAACTCATTTTACTCTTATTTCTCAAAAATTCTTTGGAGTAAAAAAGAGGTTATAAGACCATAACATGTTTGTTTTGGTAGAGAACAATGAAATATACCATAAATATAATTCAGAACCTGGTTTGGTATATGAATTTGTCCATTTAGATTTGGCCAATTCAGTTACAATATCTCTCATTCATCACATTAAGATGATTTGGGATTCCCTGAGATAACTATTGTATTAAAAGGAATCAAAAGGTTGGGTACATCTAACCCTGAACACTCCTTCTCTATCAAGTAAGCCCTTACAATGTGCTATAGACTATGTAAAACAAATTTGGATTCCCATCAGGGTGGGAGCGGTTAAAGTTACATGGTCCGATAATTGGCACTCAAAAATCAATCCTGTTAAAAATAAACTAAAATGTTCCATATGGCCATACTTAATGTACTACCTACTTCATTTAATCCCATTCAATATGATTCAGCTTAGAATTCAACCAACTATCAGATTTCGGCTCAATTAGATACTTTTGGAGTGCACGCTATGATTGCACTCATTGAAAATACACTGTAAAGACTATACCTGCACCAACATGGGACATTCTATTTAAGGTATAATTTCCCAAAAAGGGCATTTTTAATGCACCCCATTCTTCAAATAATATGATAGTGTACCAACATTTGGAACACATTTCAGTAGGAATTGAAATATGGGAAAAATCAGACTATGCCACTTTAAGGTTGTCGCCCACCATGACCCATTAGAATTGAGGATTTGATCTCCATACTAAGTACCTAAAGAAGCAGATACATGTTACCAAACTCCTAAGCTCATTCATGTTTATAATTATTCACTTTCAATAATGCCAAATCAGATACATGCAGTCTAAATACAATGCATTTGACATATATGTGTCATAGCCCCTGGCCAAATTGAAATCGAAGGGATTTGAGTACCAAACCGGCATTTAGAGTAGCCTATGTATGCATAGATATAGATAAATCTATATACCTTTCTGCTATATATAACATGTTGTTGTCCTCCTACTTTACACAAAATAAAGTTAAAATAAAGAATAAAGAGATTCATTTTTTTTGCTTATTCTCTGTTTTTTCCCTCATATTGACATATTATATTTCAATGGAAAGAACCAAAGCACTGAAACAAGTTTGGTTCAATGATTTAGGGGGCATCAGTTACTTTCACCTGATTTAAACTATGCTTTGATTTTTGTATATTTAACTATTGCTAAGAGAATTATGAAAAATACAAATCATTGGAAAATACCATTTTTACCATTTTCTGTCCCCCGATTTTCACCAGAAGGAGACATAGGACCAATACCATATTGCTATCAGACTTAAGGCACATAATGGCCTTTTGATTGGTGAAGAGCATTAGCTGGTACTACTTATCCCTCCTACCAAAATTGGGCATTGAAAAGTGGCAAAAATCAATTTTTGCCCTTTTTGAGGCAGCCATATTGGATTTGCATATCATGGCAGACACTGCATCTTTGATTTTCATGTTGAGACCTTCATTGACATTTGGAATCCAAATTTCTAGGGCATTTAAAGTAACGGTTTTGATGCTATGAATTTTCAAACCTTTTCAAATTTCAGTTCAAACAGGAAAATTTACCACCTTTTATGCTCATTGTTCAAGTATAAGCCTTCATCAAAACCTCCCAATATTGGCATTTCCCAAGAATGTATGAATGTGTGAGACAGCTCAAGCAATACCAGACCTCTAACTCATTACATCTTGAAGATATTGCACTTTGAAGATGACACCAAATTGGGATATTGCAAACTGAGGGCCAAACCCCCTCATGTTCAACGGCCAAAATCCCGGAAAGTTACGGGAGTAAGATGCTACAATTTTGCATGTGGTCATTAACTACATACATCTTCATGTAGGTGGAAAATTATTAGGATCTGAGGGGGTCATGTGGGGACCACTCGTTGAAATACTGTGGAATGGCCCCTATGGGGCATCTGAATTGACCACTTCCACCACAAGTCAGGTAGCATTTGATAAGGGAGTGGTCATTTATTAACCAGGTGGTTTGGGGGGGGGGGGGGGGCAAGGTTGCTTTTTCCTTGACCCCCCCCCCCCCCCCTCGCCTACCAGCCTAAATAAAGAATATTTAATTTAATTGTCCTCAAAATCCTTCCCACTGAGTGCATGTTTCTGTTATATTTTACCCATCCCCTCCCATATGTGTCTCACCAAATTTATACAGGTGCACAGGTTTATAGTCTATGACCAGGTGCAATCTATGTCTGAGTGCAGTCTATGGCTGGGTGCAATCTATGAACTGATACAATCTATGAACAGCAACCATGAATTTGCCTACGTTATCATTAAAAAATTAGTATCATAAATTCTTAAAACATACATTAACTTTTCTGGCCATCTCTATGTATATCTGCCCTAAATACGTGTTTTTTTCATGTCCGTCATAGATTGCAATCAGTCATAGATAGCACCTGGTCATAGACTATGTATCGATTTGCTGAGACACAGTCTCATATATTACAAGGTAACCACCCCCCTTTTCATAAACATGACTGGTCCCTTACCCCATAGTCAGTGAGTACAAGGCACTATATACCCTACACTATCATCCAGGTCGTACACTTGAGTGGTGTTGCTGCCTGCAGAGTTATACAACTGTAACCTAGGTAGCTGTACCATCATAATACCATTACCATGAAGTTTATTTTATGCAGTGCATGTGGGTTGCAGTGGACTGTAATCTTACAGCAGAAACACATTTTCATGTATATAAGAGAGTACTGATCATGTCAGGAACATACAATTATCTGTCGTAATTTTATAATGTATTTATGTGACTGTAACTGTGTGAGATATGGTTTAAATACCTATAAAGCACCACCAGGAGGGAGCAGCACCCCCTTCCCCCATCCTACACGTAGCTGCAGGAGGGGAAAGACAGGTCTGTTATTGAGCTTGTAGATTTCACCCCTCCCCCCGGTCAGTGGTGACTAAATGTCAGCATATATGAGTTGTAGATTGCACCTAACAATAGAACTATGCAGACAAATAACAGTCACTTGGTTGTTACTTTACAGGGTATATGAACCATATCCCACCCAGTTGCAATTAATGCACACACAATCGTTATTGTGAATATAGACATATCTTTCTGAATGGGATCAATACTATCCTATGGATGCACCATCTATTATCATAGTGGAAACTGCAGACTGCTACTACATTGTTATAATATGAAATGGTACAGTAAGGGGTCATGGCACTATCATGGTGAAGCTACCTAACCATGTGGCTCCTGTACAGGCCACGTTTTCCAAAAAGACACAATGCAGAAACACAGGTGTAAGGTCTAGCCTCTCACCTACTACAGCACCACTCAGCCATGACCATGGTATACTTGATTACCCTGACCCCATGCTGGTATGGATTGCTTGCCTATATATATGCACGCCTCAATGCACTTTGGAATAGTCCAGTTTAATGTATGCAACTTTGATACATACATACAGATCACCTGGGCGTGTCCCATGGCACAGCAGGGAGAGGACAGTGGTGCCAGTCGGGCAATACACAGGACCTTTAACAGTTTAGTGGTTTATTATGGTATAGAGGTTGCTAAAGCGTTAATGATTCAGGCCTAAAAAAAAGAGTTGTGTTCCGGTAAAATAGCCCAAAAATAAATAGGATCGGTAGGTCGATTTTTGTTTTTGCAATTTTTTTGGGGGTCAAAAAAAGTGATTTTGGTATTAAAATCGCCAAAAATGTCATCAATTTTCTCAAAAATTAAAAAAATGTTGGGATACATGAAAACTTTTTTTACTCCTTAGTACGAACTTTGTGATTACCTTACAGGCCTCGGTCGGCCACTCGTAGGGCACGAACCGGTCCGGGTCCACCTCGGTATCAGCCCAGACAGCCACATGCTCCGTGTAAGGGATCTCAACCTGAAGGAGAACAGGAAACTTCATTAGAGCTGGACGCATCATGCTGATACATGTCTGAAGGGTCAATGCAGCATGATGTGCGATGGCACTAACCATTTATTATAGCCTGGAATGGCATGTTAAACCACCTAACAATCAATCAAGCTCAGCAGGGCTCCATTCATGTGACCAAACGGTATAATCATTAATCAATGCACTATGCGGCCCTTAAAGGAACATCCTAATGCATGAATGCAGCCATGGCTAGTTACACACCAGTGCTGCATTCAAACATCATAAAAACGTAATTTTACGTCAAAATAACGTTTTAAAACTTCATACGACGTTATGCCAAAGTAAGGAGCCTAAGAGAAACGTTGTATAACCTTACATAACGTTATAAAATGTTGTGTAACGTTATCTGCTTACTGGGTGATACACTCCCATAGGGTCAGCATATACCGTATGCATCAATGCAACACCGGCAAGTTACTTGCCGACATTACATTGCATCATAGCGACCAAAATGCAGACTTTTAGTGACATGCTGTCTTTTAAGGGTTAGTGAGTTAAAGATGAGCATTAACTTACTGATTCCAGCTGTAGGGAGAGTGGCAGAACCTGCTTGCTGCTGATGAGAAGGTCCTGAGCGCTGAGGGCGGGGGACCTCTCTACGTTCATGAGTGCAGCCAGGACGCTCCAGCACACCCTATCAAGTGATGTCACTATGACATGATCGGGGTGGACCACAACAAGTTTTTGAATGTCCATTAGGTGTTGCCTGGGGGTGCCAGTGTGTAACACAACCCGCTGCAAGAAAAGTGTTACTTAGTTAATGTTTTGTAGTTAGGCCTAGAATAGAATTAGGTGTGTTTCCGGTCCCCGCCAATCCTACCTAGCAAAACAGGGCTAACCCTACCGTAATTATTTTGTTGACTCTTCTGGAAAATTAACCAATTTTTGTTGTCATGATGCACCAACACATCCCCGGTAAGTAACTCAACTGTGATGCATTGGCGCATATTGCTTACCCTTTGGGAATGTCTCAATCCCTGACAAGTTACTCACCAGGGCTGCATTCATGCATTATGACGATCAAGGACACAATGCATGCACTATACTCTCCTTCAAGGATTAACAGCTGCATAACAATCCTCATCAGGATGAATTAATGAACCCTGCCTTTTGTTATCTAAAATGAGGCATGAATGCAGCCCTGGTCAATCACTTGGCAGGGCTGCAATCATGCATCATGACGACCCTCAGACTGTCAGAGGTTGTTGATACATTTGCAAAGGGCCGTCAGAATACGGGTAAATGTAGTCCTAGAAAATAGTCTCACCAAGGGTACATTCAATCAATGTCATGTACTTAAGGGGCCATCCATTAATTACATACGCACATTTTTGCCCAAAATGGACCCCTCCCTGTTGCACCATGTAGGCTACGCATATGGACTACCCCCCCCCCCCCCCCATGCGTACATGCTCATTTCACTTTGACCCCCCCCCCCCCCTGGCATTTATGGGGGAACCTTATTAAACTTGATAAAAGCTGGATCAAGAAAATAATTATTTTGTGTTTATTGATAATTCGACCATAGGTGTAACACAAATGTGTAACACTGTGTTGACTGTAACTCAGTCAAAGGATAACACAAATTCCAACAAAATGAAGAACTTTTATCAAGAACATAAAACCCAACAAAATGAAGACAATGATTTACATCCAACACAAAGTTCAACAAAATATATAGATCTAATCAATCAACGACACAAACCTGTTACCTACCTGGACTATTTATAAGAGTCTTACTACCTAAAAGAAACCACATTATAATTCAATTTAGAGATATACTAGTAGTGTATCTAACTACTACCCAATAGGGAGGCTTAGGCCAAAAAAAGAGAGGTTTGTTTCAGGTAACATGGATAGAAATTGTAGGATCGGTAGGTCGGATTTTTTTTTTTTTCTAACTTTTTGAAAGTACTAGCCGGCCTCTCCGAAGACCCTAAAATTGACCGAAAAGGGGTAAAAATGCAGAAATTTCTTCAAAATTGCATAAAAAATGTAGGGTCGGCCCTGTTTTCATAGGGTCGGTCGGGTGATCTGAAACAAACCTTCTTTTTTTTTGGCCTTAGTAAGGATGACACTTTGAGGGGGGGAGGGGGGGGGGTCGTCTGTATCTGGAGGGAGTTAACATTGGATGGGGAGCCCCCCCCCCTCCAGCCTTTATAACTAAGCAGCTCTGTCTACTGTGGAGTGTGGTTCCAGATGGTTCAAATGCGACCTGGCGACCTAGCTGGGCTGTTTTCCAGGCGACCTGGCGACCTGTTCAGGGAGTCCGTGTTCATTTATTATTTACAGGGGGGGGGGTGGTGGGTTTGGGGGGGGGCGTAAAATTTTTCGACCCCTCCTGAAGGAGGGGGGGGGGCGTAAAAATTTCTGACCCCTCTTGAGGGGGGGGCGTAAAAATGTAAGCAAAAAAGCCAGCGCGCTACTATAGTTCAAAAGGGGGGGGGGGGGGATTTTCGGCGCCTTCGGCGGGGGTGTTGCAAAACTTCCTCGCGCTCTCGAGGGGGGGGGGGGGGGGCGTAAAAAAATTTCGTTCCTCTGCGCGAAATCTTACCACCCCCCTGTAATTAATAAATGAACACTCCCTTAATGCAATAATTTAAGCAACCTGGCGACTTTTTGAAAAAATAGGCAATAGTATAAATGGTCTATTGGAGCGACTTTGTGACCTGGGTGCCTTAATTTCGGCGACTTTCCCACTAGACTGACTTTCGTCTGTATCCGGAGGAATATACCTACTGACGTGAGAGGATCGGGAGGCTTAGTAGGCCAGGCTGCTTTCCCACCTGAGGCCCAGTGAGGGGGGGGGGGGACTCCGGGGGGGGGGGGACCCTCTGCACCCCAGTCGTCCGATCCTCTCCCAAAGTTTGATTGATGTTTGATACCTTAATTGAGTTGCTCATAGTCATACTAGTCATATAGTGGGGGGGGGGGTGCTCGAAAGTCGAGAGGGGTCGGAAAGCCCCCGCCCCCTCCCTTTCTATTTGAAGTTGAAGTATGTGACAAAAAAATGAAGATGTATCAGGCCTTTAAGGTTTGATTGTATTGATTTAGGTATGGGTCTTAGAAACAAAATGTCGTTGGAATTTTGACAAAAGGTTAATATTTAAGAAAATGAGAGCACATTTTATTAGGTAAGGTTTGGCATATTTTGGTCAAAATATTAAACTATACAAAGAAGGATGGTGCGTGACTCTTCCCATGTTTTTTGTCCATATCTTAAATCTGTTTTGCTATATCAAAGTGTATATTTCCTGATAGCCAGTAACCTTACGGGCATAATGCGACTATTCCGAAGGTTTTGTGATACATAGAACTGAAAATATGATTTTTTTGAAGAAAAAAACTCATGAAAATCTCTAAAAATTAGCTAAATTAATTACTTATCAAAAACGGCGGAGCTTATAAAAGCTGTGCGCCTCTATGGATTCTCTTTAAATTTGGACAGTAGGTAGTTAAGACTATGAAGTTTCCCTATTTAGGGTTGTTTATCGACTCTATAGGTTATTTTGAGTAAAAAACAGTATGTTAATTAGTGATTGACCTAGTTACGGCTCTAATTAATTGAAAAATTGGAATTCATAAAAAATTTAAGCACCTGCTGAAAACAAATTTTGTATAGATGCCATTAAAATTTTAAAGTAAATTGATACTCAATATTAACCGGATTTATTCGTTGGGCCGAAAACGACGTATCTAAGGTTACGCTTTGACGTTACCAGGCACGGCCGCCATATTGGGCCGGGTACAGTGTTGTCGCCTGTGCTTTGCGCTCTGCATTATGAAGGGTGTACACTGGCACCCTGCGATGCTTGAATGGCCGATTATGACCATAATACAGCTATAAAACGTTAATGGCTCACAAGCCATGGCCGTCAGTGTGATTACTTTCTTATTTAAACATATGAAGTCGTTAAGTATTAAAAAAAAATCTAGCGTGTGATGCTAATCACAAAAGACACAGGTATTTGCTTTTCCATTGGATAAACCTACCCGAGGTCCCCTCCCCGAAGTGTGAGTGTAATATGTGTGAGTGTAATATGTGTGTAGTGTAATATATGTGTAGTGTAATATGTGTGTAGTGTAATATGTGTGAGTGTAATATGTGTGTAGTGTAATATGTGTGTAGTGTAATATGTGTGTAGTGTAATATGTGTGTAGTGTAATATGTGCAGTGTAATAAGTGTGAGTGTAATATGTGTGAGTGTAATAAGTGTGAGTGTAATATGTGTGAGTGTTGAATCGCCGAGATTGAGTGCTTACAACCCCCCCCCCCCCCACATACACACAGTGCCAATTCCCAATGATCAGGTACCTAATTCTAGTACAATACGTTATTTCTCATTTCTGACAGCAGAATCATAATCTCCAGGAAACGCTGACCCACTTTGATAGGTCACATGCCTTATTTAATCAAATTCCAGGCGGGGAGGTGGGTGTGGGCAAGCAGTTGGGTGTGGGCAAGCAGGTGGCTGTGGGCAGGCAGGTGGTTGTGGGCCTCAGGGCCCTGCAGCATGTAACCGCCGTTTTACGTCTTAGCCGAATAGCGAACCGGTCGGAGTGTAAACGGCAACAGCATCTTCGTTTCTGTTTTGCCCTGTCAGTCGGCCGCGGGGCGGCGTGTGTTGCAGATGATTTCGACCGTAAAACCGATTTCGTCCGACCCCCAACCCAACCAGAGACATTTACTACAGATTCAGTATACCAGCAGTGCAGTAATTTATGTACTGCGCGTCCTCTTTTTGTCCACGGATCACTTCCTGCCCTCTTTTATCAAGTTTTAGGTCTTAAAAAAAGTGTCTTACCCCACGAGGAATCTAATTTTATATTGGATTAACTACTACTGCAAAAAAGGACATAAAGTCTACATCAGTACATTCATGTTTGTCTACTCTGAAGAAAAGCAGACTGTTTTTTTGTAATGTTTTTTTAATTGAATTTTTTAAGGTACCAAAAGTAGCTGTACATGTATCTTTTTGACATGACAGTACAGGGAAAATGTTGAAGCTTATGGTACATTTAAGAAATTTGACCTCAGCCGAATTTTTCACCCCCCAAAAAATCAGTGAACTTTTTTTTTTTTTTCTCAGCAGGGTGTCTCACCAAGGCGTCGTATAAGACACTGGTAGCAAAGCTACCTGTGCCAATTAAAGTATGAAGACATTTAACAGAGCCCGCCATCCTGACGTACGCAAAGCCTACCCGGCATAAGATGGATGCCGTGCTTGGTAACGTCAAAACGTAACTCTAGAAACGTAGTTACCGGCTCAACGAATGGCCTGATAACAGACAGTCTCGGGCCCTGACTGTATGTTTACAGTCTGGGGTTTTACTTACGGACCCATACCTACACTGGCCCTCATGCACTGTGCTATTGTGTATCAGCACTCAGGAGGATGTGGGTTCGAACCCCACTGTGGCTCAATCAGTACTTCAATTGATATCTACATAATTGACCTAAATTTAACCTAATGTACCCAGTCACATATTTAATAGGTGATACTGCTAGGTCATTATGGTTGGATTTATGCTTTAAATGGGTTTAATAGGTAATGCAAAAAACGAACCACCTATTGTGCCAAGGTGGGATTCGAACCCACACACCTCATTGAAAAATGATCCAGGATTCCGGATCATTTTTAAGATATAAATTTGTCCAGGCCCAGTACCGCCTGACGGCGGCACTGGGCCTGGAGAGCTCGAGGCTGGATAACAGAGAGCTATCCCTGCAGCTGCCCCCCAGACGGTCACAGAAATTCGTGACGCACATCTGAGCTCATAGAGACGGTCACAGAAATTCGTGACGCACATCTGAGCTCATAGAGTACTGTCGTGCGGACGGTAACCACGTTTCTAGGGTTACGTTTTGACGTATCCACGCACGGACGCCACCCAGCTAACAAAAAAACGTTTTCCTAACGGTCGGAAAACGTTTGCAGGAGGTTTGCAAACGTTTTGGAAAAACGTTTATAAAACGTTTATAAAACGTTAAAACGTTGACACAAAAAAACGTTTGCAAGAAAACGTTTTATAAACGTTTGCAAAAGGTTTGAAAAAAACGTTTGCAAAAGGTTTGCAAAAGGTTTGCAAAAGGTTTGTTTTCAAACTTTTGCAGACGATTTTGGATGACAATCTAAAAGCCAGCCTGAGATTCGAACCCATGACCTATAGATTGGGAGTCCCAGGCTCTCCTTGATGAGCTAACGAGGCAGAGTGCTAGAGGAAAATAATTATAGTGGTACATGCTAATCGGAAACTAGAAGGAAATCCATCTAGGCTATACAATAACACCCCCTTATAGCCAAGACCATATACTTTAATCCTATTTCCCACAACACGGTGAGGTGGTAATGAGGACAATCTATCTCGTGCATTGTGTGGGCTAAAACAATGGCATCATCTGTCAATGTCATTACTCTCTGTATGTATAAGACCATCTTTGCCTAGTTGAGTTAGAGCCTAGACCAACACTGTGTTAGGATACTAGGGACCTTTAGCAACCACGTTAAAGCTCAATAAACGTAGACGTAGCCTATCCCTTTAGCACTACTACGTCTGCGTTTATTGAGCTACGTCGGGTTTGCTAAAGGTCCCTAGTAAATGCACAGATTACTTAGTTACATGGTACTAGTTAATCTGTGGTAAATGCCTCAGCTGGGTGCGGGAAACAAGTTACATGTAAAAGTTAGGGGACATCATCAAGAGCCCCTATGGAGCAGTAGGTAGAGGGTTTGCTTTGTGTATGGGCAGCCTGGGTTCGATTCCTGGACGAATCTCTCGTTTTCCTTTTTTTTTTTTGGGGGGGGGGGCGGGGGCAGTGTGGGAATAAGAGTTCTAATTCCAACTGTTTGGATAAGGGTTCTTATGTATTTAGCCTTAGAGGTTAGAGATAAAATATAGCCCTACAAAAGCGTTAGACAAGGTTTGTACCAAAATGTTTGTTTCCAAACGTTTTAAAAACGTTTCAAAATGTTTGGAAAAGAACGTTTTCTTACAAACCATATACAAACGTTTTAAAACGTTCTGAAAACGTTTTTTGTTAGCTGGGCATACTGTGCCGGGTACACTTTTAGATGCTTCAGCACGGGGGGCGCCGTTCAAGCTCTAATTTCTTCAAATTCATGACAGGTGGGGGCTTTATTTTGATACCGCTGAAGGGTACGGTACCCCCGGCCATGATGTGCGAGCCATTAAGAGTTTAAAGCAAAATCATGGCCATAATCGGACATTATCTATGCGCAGGGTGCCAGTGTAGACACTTCGAAACGCAGAGCAGAGAGCACAGGCGACCACACTGTACCCGGCCCAACATGGCGGCCGTGCCTGGTAACGTCAAAGCGTAACCTTAGATACGTCGTTTTCGGCCTAACGATATGAGGCACTGATATTCACATACCTCTATTTCCATTTCTAACTTGAATACTTCGTTGACTTTTCAGTCTTTGGTAAGCCTACAGCCCGGCCTACAGCTTGTAGATCAATAACGGGTACTTTTTTGAGAAGACCGTGAAAAAAAAGAGAAAAAAAGTGCTGCTCACCAGTACTTCCCATGTGTTGGCCAGATCGGCCGCCACATAGCTCCCCTGGTCCACTCTGACGAAGCTCTGCAGGTTCTGGTGGAGTTGACGAGGTGCCTGGTCCGCCTTGGCTGCAGCCGTTATCATCCTTTGCTCGACGAGGACATCCCCAGCGCCTTCAAGGTGTGCTGATAACTCACATATAGCTACCATCTTGAAATATTCAAATAAATGCTTGGGGTTTAGACTTTAGTGCTGAAGAGGCGCGTGTGTGCTGCTCAACGTGTAAACAAGAATGAGCAAGGTGTGGGCTTGACAACGTGCACGTCACATGGCATCCTTGGTTACCTATAGCAACCGTGCCTGGAACCTGCCTAGCAACAGGCAGCTGGGTTTAGTTTTCATTAATACTAATCCAATTAATGTTAGATTAATTATTAGAATAAATCTATTGTGAGAAAGGCATGATGCACTCACAAGAAGCAACTTCTGTTGGTGTCTTTGAGAAATGTTAGATAACGGACCAACGAGATGCCCTGATAAGGTCACCAAGGGTCGTTGCTAACTTCCGGTTAAAAAGTAAACATTGCCACGCGGATTCTCAGAGTCTTCACACGCACAATCAGTTACAGAGCTATTGCGAGTTATTGCTATTGCAAATTGGCTACTATAAACCACATCGCACAGCTTTATCCAAAAGCTTCTTCAAATTATTTTTGTTCAGTTGGACTGGACTTTAGAGATTGAAGACGCTTATCTACGTGGACTTTGATAACGCTGGGAGCAGAGATCTTCACAACCCCGCCCACCCCACACATCCCGGCCCTAGCCTGGCCTAGGCCTAGCAGGGGTGAGTCACTCCCGGAGTCACTCTAGGCTTCATGCTTCAGTTTGATGACAATAAGTGTAGCATCATGGAGGCAACCCAGAGTCTGGAGCTTGTTCTCCAAGCTGAGGTAAGTATCCATGTTATATTTTTATAAATAAAATTTATTCAGTAGTGTTATGTCTGTGCCTATCCTGGTATTTCCTATTTGGCTCAATTAATGGGAATCTACTCAGAGAACAACAAACACGTGCGTTACGGTAGTTCCCGCCGGAAGTCATCTATTCAGAACGTTGCAACGGGTATACAACATCTCCTTTCGTTGGGAAAGACAAGATATGATTGTACAGTCAAGTGTCATAAACATGAACAATCAAAATGTCAAATATACTACCTTTGCTTTGGGAATAGATATATGTCAGTTAGAACACCTTACAATAATACTAGATATATCATCAACTGTTCATGTCCGATATCACCATATGTCCCAACCTTAGCCCATGTCATAGCCTCCAAATTTCTTGGGCAGGGCTGTCGCTCGACCAGCACGTGTGACATATGGTCCACCCGAGCTCTGACTAGCAGGTGGGGTGAAGCTAGGCCTGACGGGACTTGGTGGGAGTATGAGACGGGGTGGACTGGGTGCATTACGCGCAATGGGAGATACAGGTGGGTCAGGACGAGGTGGACTGGGTTGGTTTGGACGATGAGGACTGGGGTTTCCGACAGCTTGTACTGGTGGCACATTCACTACTTCAGGTGCCCGCTGGAGTGGTCTTGGCCAGTCGACCTGTTGTGGCTCTGGGTTGAATATGTCTCTCTCCCTTGTCTTCAATATATCATGTCGGTTTCGTCTCCAGATGTTCCCCGTCTCCGCCTCCAAGTTATATGACCTTGGCTGGGGCGGCTGCCGCGCATCTGGGAGAAGTCTAGCTGGTCTCCACTGATCCCCTACTCTCACCCTGATGGTGTCTCCAGATCTGAGATCTTCAAGAGCCCTCGTGCCCGGGTTGTACTGTAACCTTGCCCTTTCTCTGTTGTCTCTCAGTGTCTGACCGACCTTACCTGGGTCCACAACTTTTGGCTCCAAAAGCTTGTTGCTCACCGGCAGCTTGGTTGCAGTTCTCCTGCCGAACAGTCTCTGTGCAGGCGAGCCGGACTCCGAGGTCTTTGGTGCATTCCGAAAGTTCAATAGTGCCAGATGTATCTTAATGCGGTCGCCTCCCACTTTCTCCATCATGTGACGAACTGTCTGGTTCGCACGTTCAACCATCCCATTGGCTTGGTGATGGTAAGGACTGGTAGTGACATGCGTGAACTGCCATGTTGCAGCAAATTCACGGAAGCCACGGCAGGCAAACTGCGGTCCATTGTCTGTCAGTAGTTTGTCTGGCTTCCCGTGCACCGCAAGGATTCTAGCCAGTTTCTCCTGGACTGTCGAACTGTGCGTATTTTCTCTCAGCTCCTCTATCTCGATGAATCCAGAATAATAATCAATCACTACAAGGAACATCGAACCTACACAATTGAGTAAATCAGCTGCTATCACCTTCCATGGTCCAGTGGGTACCTCGCTCGGATTCAGTGGCTCCTTCTGTTGCTGGTTGCGGTTTTCCTGGCAACTTGCACACTTGCTCACAGTATCTTCAATCTGAGCGTTCATACCCGGCCAATACAGAACATCACGGGCCAGTTGCTTGGAACGCACTATGCCCAAATGACCTTCATGGATAACTTTCAGCATGTCACTTCTCATGGCTATCGGTATTATCACTCTATCTCCTTTGAATACAATACCATCCAGCACTGCAATTTCATCTTTCGAGTCAAAATACTTTCTTATCTCTGGATCCAGCGCATTTCGATGCTGAGGCCACCCAACTCGCACAATCTGTCTCACTTTCTCTAGTTCTGGATCCATCCGCGAGGCCTCCTCTAGTTCCTTTTGCTTGCTCTCACTGAATACCGCTGCACCTCTGACCTCTGAAGCGTAGACATTGAAATAGTTTACCTCTTTCATCATACCGTCACATGTCTCTGGTAAATACGCTCGACTTAGAGCATCCGCTACCGGGATGTCCTTCCCTGCTTTTCCAATCAACTGGAAGGACTGATGCTGCAATGTCATCCTCATCTTTTGCAGGCGCAGTGGGACAAGATGGAGGGGTTTCTCTATGATCCTTACAAGAGGCAGATGGTCTGTCTCCACCGTGACGTCTGTCCTCCCATATACATACGAGTGAAATTTCTTGAAAGAAAACACAATCGCTAACAGTTCCTTTTCTATCTGAGCATACGCATATTCTGCATTTGTCAGTGCCTTTGAGGCATATGCTACTGGCCTGTCACCCTGCATTAGCACGGCCCCCAGTCCTGACTGCGATGCATCACATGAGATTGTTATGGGCTCTTCTAAGCTATAATATCTCAGGACTGGAGCACTTGTCATCATCCTTTTCAGTTCCTCAAACGCCTGCCGGTGTACCTCTTCCCAATGGAATACAAAGTCTCTGGCATTGCTCTCCTTGATCAGTTGTCGAAGCGGCTCTGTCACCGATGACAGGTTTGGGAGGAACTTACAGGTATATAGTACAGGAACTTTAGATTAATTCTAGCCCAAACCTGGAATTAAATACCATAAAGCTGAAAATTTCAGGAATGGCTCGTCATTATATTAGGTTTAACCTCTTAAAAGTCCTGGAGTGTCCTATGTGGGCTTCCATTGAAAAACGGGCCAAATCCAATATGGCCACCAAATAATCAGAATCTCATCTCTAATAATGACAATATCACTCCTAGAATAATTTAAACCTTACCTACCCCCCCTAAATCGGGTACAAGGAATCCACTGGTGTCATTGGTTAATTGCTAGGACAAGTGGCTGCTTAGCAATAGCGGGTTTGCATAGCAAACCAGACTTAGAAGCAAGCATCTAAGGCAAAACCCCAAGACTCCATTTAGGAAGATCCTTACATCACTCACCCCAACTAAAGGAACCCCAATGAATCAATTGGTATGGCTAGGACCTCTAGTTGGTTAACAATATCACTTCCAACCATATAATTGCTTAGCAACTCAAGTTTGCATAGCAAAGTGGGCTTAGAAGCAAGCATCTACAGCAAAACCCCACTACAACATTCAGGAAGATCCTGACTACACCCACCCTATACTAAATTAACTCCAATGAATCAATTGGTATTGCTAGGTCCTCTAGTTGCTTAGCAATATTACTTTCAATTATATCATTGCCTAGCAACACAGGTCTAACTTGTTCCCAATACAATATCAATATAGCGATCCCCTCAAAAGGGACAGTGAGCATACCAATCATGTCATTAATCTCTTTCTTTTACTTTAAATTCTTGCTAACATGTGTGCTTGCTTAGCAGCCTTGATTATATTTCTTTATTTACCTAGCAACACCATGGGTCCCCAGATCAATTTTCATTCTGCCTTTCCTTATATTATAAGATAATCCTGGGATCAAAATGAAAGTGTAGCTAATCACTCGTTGCTAAAATATTCTCTCTAAAATTGATTATTCAGGTTAAAGGAAAAGACCAGCATGATTTCATGTGGCCTTCTATCGGTAGTATTGATTAGCAATATTCTAGCACACTATCAAAATGTGCATCATGTACTTAAACCAGTAATAAAGAACAGAGTGACGTTACATGAGACCAAATATATACCCAGTCATACAAATCCTATACAAGTTCAGTATATTCTACTACAATTTAATGTGTAATAGAAGGTAATATATGGTTAGGGGGGCTATTCCTTGTATAGATGAAGTAATTACAACCCCCTTTTCCTTCTCATTTTGTACAGACAGTTATAAGGGAGGCCACAATAGTCTTTTCAAGCACAGACCAGGGTGTGAGGTAGCTGTCCGATAGGCTCCTGACCCTTCTGTCACTCTCTACACAGATTGTTTTGTGAGACAAGATTTATTTCAGCTGATAATGAGGAATACAGTAAAATGACTTAGTGTGATGTAAATGGAATGGTATATGGCCTTCATTTCTGCATATAGCATTCAGAGACAAACGGAAAGTGTACTATGAGAAGTCTCCAAAGTAAACTCTACAAATATGATAAGACTGTCTATGTCTAACCAAGTGGTTCTGTTGCATGCCCCTTCACATGTAAGAGGCTTATGGGTGGAATCACCATGAGGACATGTACAAATTGACCAAGAACACAGAAGTTATTGGGTGTATCCTCATAAATGAGATATATATATATATAAGAGTAGGTGTTCAATTATTCTGTAATTTATAAATGCCTTTGTGGTAAATTGGATGGTGTCCAGAATTTTGTATTATATTGTTAGGCCTATGATTCGTAAGAGGATGGCTAGGTATGTGGTTAAGGAGGCAGGACAATATGAAGCTCCCCTATGAATGCCGTTGTCTTAGCACATATTCACAGGCTGTTCCCTGACAGCAGAAGCCAGTATTAAAGCTGGGCAGTGTGTGAATCCTTAAACATGTAGTGTGACTCTGCTTGGAAGGGGTGCAGGATAATACATGTATCATCTATGTCTCTGATGTTCAACATGGGTAATATGATTTATTACTTGTATCACTGGGGTAAAGTTCTGTTCTCTTCCCCTTACCTTTATATGGTACTGTCGCTAAACAAAACAATCAATTGTATTCTTGTTGCTATGTAAGTGAGACCAATGATAAAGGATACCAATAGATTTCTTGGGCTGATTTAGAAGGGAGGTTGGTACCCATAGATATTTTATATATTGATTCTTTATATTGGTTCAACTCTTTCCAGCCACCTAGTGCATTAATGCACTACCTGGTAAAAACAGCTAGTGCATTAATGCACTATGAGGAGGGAATTTTTGGTATCAAATGCTATTTTCCTGAGTACACCAAATACACATTTTGAACAGACATTACCTGTTATTATGGTACCATATGAAAGGAAATCACATACATGTTGCAAATCAGTCATTTGAAAACATGTATCACAAGTACAAATTCCGATATTAACCTCAATATAACCCCATATATTAATACTGCTGGGGCCTCAATCTGCCGCATTCTGTGGAGAGGGTTAATAGTGCCATTGCTAACCAACATCAGTAATAGTTAATCTATTGCTAAGCAACTCCCACAATTATAAATGACATCATTGTTTTTCTTTTTCCACTTGGTGCTGTTAGAATGTTCAATATTAGTTCTAAATTATGTTAAAACATCTCAATCTGCATGTAATTCAACAACAAAAAAGTGAAATGTGAGTTGCTAGGCAATAATGTATTTGAAAGTAATGATGCTAAGCAACTAAAGGTAAAAACTAAAGCAATATTAGCAATGTGTTCCTTAGAGTTGATTTAGTGGGGCTCTGTGATACCTGCAGGTTCTTCCTGAATGGCACCATGGGGGTCTCGCTGCAGATATTTGCTTTTAAGCCCAGGTTGCTAGGCAAGCCTGCTGTTGCTAAGAAACTGCTTGTCCTAGCAACAAACCAATGACATCAGTTGATTCCTTGCACCTATTTTAGAGGAGTAGGTAAGGTTTGTATTCTTCTAAGATGAATATTGTTGTCATAGGAGATGGGTTCAACCCCGGGTTGCTAGGCAAACATGCTGTTGCTATGCAACCACCTGTCCTAGCAACAAACCAATGACACCAGTGGATTCCTTGGACCCATTTTAGGGGGGGTAGGTAAGGTTTATATTCTTCTAGGATAAATATTGTGGTCATAGGAGATGAGATTTTGATTATCTGGCGGCCATATTGGATTTGGCCGTTTTTTAATGGAAGCCCACACAGGATACTCCAGGACTTTTAGTACAGTGATAACAATACCAAAACCAATCATTCCTGCGATTTTCAGCTTTATGGTATTTAATTCCAGGTAAAAACCTAAAGTTCCTGTACTAATATGTGACCATCCCAAGAAGACTCTGTACATTGGCAATGGACTTTGGCTCTGGCATTTCTACAACCGCTCTCACCTTCTCCTCACTAATCTTCACCCCCTCTGCAGTCAGCTTGTGACCAATGTATTCCACTTCATCTGTACATAGCTTCGTCTTCCTTGGGTTTAGCTTCAGGTTGCGGTCACGACACCGCTGTAACACCAGAGCCAGTCTCTCGTTATGTTTATCTAGAGTTGGAGCATGAATCAAAATGTCGTCCATTATGATCTCAACACCCTCAATATCGCAGAACATCTCACTCATCGCTCGCTGGTATATCTCTGGTGCTGAACAAATGCCCATCGGCAGACGCAGATACCTGTACCGGCCAAACGGTGTGTTGAAAGCCGTTAGGTGCTGTGATTCCTTCGTCAGTTCTATCTGGAAGTAGCCCATATTCGCATCCAGAACCGTGAAAAACTTTGACTTATCCGTTCTTGTCGTCACCTCGTCAATGGTACACATTGGATGATATTCACGAAGCAGTGCCTTGTTCAAGTCTTTCGGGTCAATTGTTATTCGTACCCAGCTAACAACAAACGTTTTCCAAACGTTTGCAAACGTTTCTACATGGTTTGAAGGGAAACTTCTGGGAAAGGTTACACGAAAACGTTTTTGTGGAACGTTTTATAAACGTTTGGAAAACGTTTGGAATAGGTTTGGGAAAAGGGTTGGGGAAAGGTTTGCTGAAGGTATGCCGAAGGTTTGCATGACCATCGTTGGTATATGTACCATAAAAGTCGCTGTGAGGATCGAACTCAGGACCTTCTGATTGATGGTCGCAGGCTCTCCCACTTCAGCTAACGAGGCTAGTGTTAGAACTAGGCTCAAAACAGAGCATCAACGCATAGGCCTACGGATCTATACCATGTATAGATCCATAGGCAAAGTGTGAGGAAGGGCTTGCTATACACTGTAAGAAGTAAGTACCGGTACTTAGCGGCACAAAATAAAAGGAGGTATTTTTGGTTTCCAGTATTTCATACTGTACCGCTATAAACTCACATACTACAATAGGTAGTAGTGTTAAAATGTGCATAAAACATCTAGATTATACAATTGTACATAATTATTTAAATATCATTAGCTAACATTTCTTCAATATTTGGCGGAAATGCATGTTAAATGGGTTAAAGACATTGAAAGAAAAACGTAATTCCTATTGTGCCAAGGTGAGGCTCGATCCAACAAACCATCTGTGAAGCTATACTAGGGACCTTTAGCAACCACGTAAAAGCTCATTAAACGCAGACGTAGCCTATCCCTTCAGCACTACTACGTCTGGGTTTAATGAGCTACGTCGGGTTTGCTAAAGGTAGCCTAGAGGTATATCCCGATATGACCGTTTGTAACACAGCCCCTGTGGCGCAATGGATGAGGGCCTGTCTCCAACACAGCAGGTAGTGAGTTCGGTCCTTGTTAAAGCTTCCTCTTTTTGTGTTATCTACAGCCACATACAAAATACATTTTCCTCTCACATGGATTATTTAAAATATCACTAAGAGGTGAATCCAAAATATTTATGAATTGTAATCAATCAGTTGAGAAGTAGGCTACACGAATATTTGTCAATAAGAGATCTAGTATGGCACACATGGGCTTCTGTATACTTACAGTTATGGTTTTTCTTTTATGGGAAAAACGTTAAACAAACGTTCATATAACGTTACAGACAAACGTTTGGGTATAACGTTATCAAAACGTTATTTAGTGTCAACGTTTTCACGTTAAAAAAACGTTCTATATAGGTTTTTGCAAACGTTTGCAAACCTTCTACAAACGTTAAGTGCTGGTAATGTAAACGTTTTTTTGTTAGCTGGGTATATCCTTACTTGGACCAGATGACTTCTTGTCTACCACATGTAGTGCACTGCACCACGCTGTCGGCTCACCCACAGGCACTTTCTCGATGATACCCAAACACTCGAGTTCTTTGAGTTTAGCACGTGTAGGCATGCGCAAAGCTGCCGGAATGGGACGGGGAGGGTGGGCAACAGGCTTCGCTTCTGGGTCACATATCAAATCATATTTACCTGGAATCTTACCAACACCCTGAAACACATCTTTAAACTGACCATACACATCACTTGCAGATTTTGGGACAGAATCAACCACATCAACCCTTTTTACCAAGTTCATCCGCACACTGTCCTTCTCCGAGAGAATGTTCGGCACATTTGGGCCATCAAGAACCTCACACTTTATGTCATATTGTACACCCCTATACTCTACTGGTAATTGAACTGTCCCAAGTGACATCGCTGGTTGCCCCAACAGTCCACGTACTGCAATATTTGACTGAAACAGAATTGGTTTGTCAAACATAGATTCATAAGTCACCTTTGATATCAAGGAACATTCTGCACCTGTGTCAATTTTAAAGGAAATGTAACCATCACATTTTGTGCTAAGGTCCACCGACCACATACTTTTTTGTCTGTTGGCAACATGTACATCCTGTGTCACCATGTGGATATTGAGTGTCTCCATAGCAATATTTTCTGCCTCAAATTCATACTCTCCACCACCCACTGCACCATACTCCTCATATTCATAACCTTGACCGCCATACTCATTTGCCGCATAATGCACAGATTTCTGAGAATAGCAACGCCGGGCAAAATGACCAACTCTGTGGCAGATATGGCAAGACTGGTTGTACGCTGGGCACTGTCTCGGTCTATGCACATAACCACAGTTACCACATGATTGTCCACTCTCCGCATAACCTTGACCTCCACGACCTCTGTAACCGCCACGTCCACCGCGACCTCCACGACCACGGAAGCTATCCTGATGATCCTGAACTTGTTCCTGACCATAACCCTGGTGACGATCTTGATCTGGATACTGACCTTGACCCCGACCACGTGCGCTGAAACCCCCTCGCCCCCGACCATAGCCTCGGCCTCGGGGGGGATACCTGTCGACCACATCCACCCGGGACTCCTGACTGTCCTGAGCACCTCCAGTGATCTTCCTGGCCATCAACTTCTGCTCGTGGAAGTTACATGCTTTAATCAGCTGATCAAGTGTCAAGTCATCTTCCCATAATTTGTCCTTTAACTTCTTATCACTGACACCATTTGAGATCTGGACACAGACTTGCTGCTCCTCGGATGCCCCAAACTCACACTGTGACGCTAACTCCCTCACAGCTGCGATATACTCCGCGACCGTCTCATTTTTCTGCACCCGCTGCTGGAATCGTGTGATGTAGCCTTTCAACAACTTCTTTGGCTCAAAATGAGCATCAAATTTGAGCAGCACAGGGTCTAATTTCTTCTCGTCCCCAGCCGGAAAGGTGAACTTGTCAAACACCTTGATCCACTGGGACCCCATACTACACAACAACATGGCCACTTTTGTCTCCCCAGATACCTCTGTCTTCTCTGCTGCCACTAAATACAACCTGAACTCCATTTGCCAGTCCTTCCATGCCTGGGCAATATTCTCCTCAGCCTGAGGGCTGAACTTGGCAGGGGGCTTGAAGGTAGCCATGCTCTTCACTATAGGCCTATCACACCTAGATACAGTACAGTCAGTAATACTTCCACAGACTCAGCTAGTGAGTCCCACAACTTGATATTCAGATGGCTGGCATCCACACAACAGTCAAGCTCTACTCACAGTTCAGGACTTCCACTCCTCTTATTTCACTGACACATCATCAAGTTCATTTCACCACACACTTCTGACGCCATGTTATGTCTGTGCCTATCCTGGTATTTCCTATTTGGCTCAATTAATGGGAATCTACTCAGAGAACAACAAACACGTGCGTTACGGTAGTTCCCGCCGGAAGTCATCTATTCAGAACGTTGCAACGGGTATACAACAAGTAGATCTACCCGATATTCCCGGTTCACGCAAATAGGTCTACGGCCGGCGGATAGCTCTCCCGCTGCGCAATGACAGAAAAGACCACCAAAAACATAGACACAATTCTTTTTTAATTGGTGTGGCCTAAAGAACACTTTCTATACGGTCAGCTCTTTACATAGAAACAATAAATGTGTGCGTGCTGACTGCTTCTCACACTGTGTGGCCCTTAAAGGGTTAAAAGTAGGCATATAGAGTCAGCACAACGCAAAACTGCGATATAAATCATTTACACTGCATTGGTGTCTGTCTACCATATCGATAAATGCTTCAAGGAAAAATTATTTGAATCGTCAAAATAATATCCTGAACGTCTATTAATGGGCAGCGGGCATCGTTTGCTGTTTTTCTTAGTTTAACACTTTAGGGGTAGGATGGTGTTAGAATGCAACATTCTCTTGGTCATAATGATGGATGAATGCAGCCCTGGTTCTGGGGCCCTGGTGAGTTAGCCATTGATGCATTCATGCATCATGATGAACCTATTGTTGTTGTTTTTTGTATTGAAATAATATTTATCTTTTTATTGGATTATTTAGCAGAGATTGATATAGGACCCCATACATTACACAGGTTGTTTTCAAATTTGTTGTTGTCATTGCTCCTGCTACTGCTTCTGCTGCTGCTGCTCTTGTTGCTGTTGTTGTTGTTGCTGCTGCTGGTTTAGTTAAATTTTCCCTGATCAACTGATGAAGGCTAATCCAAGCTAAAACGTTGTGATCAATATTATTTGTATGGTAAATAAAAGCCAATTTAAAACTAAAGTTTTGCCATTCTAGTCGTGTCTTTTATACAAATATTAAGTCTACATGTTTTTGATAAATTATTAATCCTGTATATTTACATGAAAAGTTCAACTTTGTGTATGGTTGTTTTCCAGATCCATGCGCTCCGCATCCCCGGGATGTACACACAGTATGTCCCAAACATTGACAGGTGAGCTCACCTCGTTAACTCCTTAAAATGGCATGGTCCGATTTTTTTCATATACATTTTGATTTTCTTCTTGAAAGTGTTCAAAATGGGATTACAACATCATATTTGGAGTATTGGGCACAATAAAATATCGTTGATGGGCAATAAGAGGTAATTCAGAGGGTACCTTGAGGACAGATATAGTATGTTACAGTGTGTTTTCAATGGGTGGAGTTATAGCTTGCACCCCAAAAGTCTTAAATTGAGCAAAAAACAGCTAATTATCTGAATTCCAAGCTGAATTCATGGGAATAATGATAAATGAAGTAGGTGGGACATAAAGTATGCCCATGTTGAACATTCTAGTTCATTTTTAACCAAATTGATGGTTGAGCCCTAATCATTGGGCCATGTCACGGTATGTCGCTATTAAAAAGGTGGCATTTGTCATGATGCCGGTGCTACATTGATACATCATGCCAACCCTCCGGGAGTGTCTCAACCCTGTAGGGTCGTCATGATGCTTGAATGCAGCACTGCATGGCGAGTTACTTGCCAGAGCTGCATCCATACATCATGCCGACCAAGGGCATGCTGTATTAATGCACTATGCCACGCTGAAGGGATGGCATGTCACTAAAAAGGCAACATTTGTTGTCTTGATGCACCAACTGGTGAGTAACTAGATCATGTAGAACAGTTGGTGCGCAGCTAGATCATGGCCTACTGTAAATGTTGTGAGCGATCACTAGCTTCTTTTTTTAATTCAAAGATTAAATGTGCTGTTTACCGTTTCAAAAATTCTTTTTATGAACATACATATATCGACAACTAAAAGACAAGAACCGTTAGTCTGATAATAATAATAATAAAGTTGGGTCGAAAGCAAGACGTTCCCAAGCATGCATTTTTAATCTGGGATGAATATGGAGATTTTTTGTAAAAATGCAGAATAGAGCTGCTTTTTATACATTACTTTTGTATAGAATAGTGTATTTTAAATGTCTGCATTGTATCTTTGCAGAGTCTTCTCAGACTTGGTGATTGCCAAAGTCACCCCGACACCAACAATCCAGCAAGTCAGAGCGAAATCGACACTGGCCATCCAGCAACTGGTTCAGGCACCGACCAAGTCAACACCAGTGGCCCAGGCGCTAACAGAGCCAACATTGCCTACAAAGACACCAGCCTTTTACTTCGGCCACCAATCAATGAAAACTATCCCTGAGGCAGAGGTGAAGCCTCTTGTAGATAACCGGAAACCAGCGTTCAGTGACCCGGAAATAAACAGGCACATCGAGACACAGACTAATGCATTACAGTCTATGCTTCAGAGTGCAGCAGCAGAGGCTGCCATCTGGGCCCCACCAATTTTTAATTTTATGATAACACCCACAACATCCTCCTCTCCCCCAATAATCCCAGAGCTTGCCAAGGATGCTGACCTGGCAGCAGGAGACCTGTGTGGTGATACAGGGCCTGAGATATCTGCGACAAATGCCAGGGAAACTGGCATTGTGCCTACAGCCGGGCAGCGCTTTGAAGTACCAGTGTACGCCGACATGGTCGCGGCCTCAGCCCCTGACATACGGCTGGGGCCAGAGATGATGATACTGCTCCATCACACCTGGGATGCCTTTGACAACGAGGATGCCTGTGACAAGGCATGCAATGAGCATATGATGCTCTTAGATGAAGCCCCCACCTCAGCTGAAAAATCGTCCTGCCCCAAGAAAAAGGAGAAAAATCTGGCCGTGAAGGAGAAGAATCTAGATCGGGATCTGGATTTCTCAATCCTTACTGCAAAACCAGCTACTCCTATAGAGAAGGAGAAAAATGTTGACTTTTGTATGTTTAATGCAAAACCCGCTGCTCCTACAGAGAAGGAGAAGAATGTCCCAATCGTTAAAGCTCAGACCGCTGCTCCCCCTGTGGAGGAAAAAAAGGGAAACCGCTTTACCCGCCTCATGCGGTACATCTTTTGCATACGCCGGCGCCGCTAGTGATATACCAGCAGTTTAAACCATGACACACCATCAGTCCATGTAAAAACCAAAAAGCCTTGGACGGAACCCACCTTCACATATCTAACTGCATGTCAGCCTTTATGCACAGGCTGCATGTATGTATATATCCTGCAAAATGACTGCCAGTTAATTTAGATTTGTCTAAATTAATTCATAGCCATAAATATAGTTTTATCACAAATATACAACTTGCTGTTTTCAGTAATTTGACAAATATATTTATTGCATTGTATATTAAATATCACTCAATTATTCCCGTTGGTCTATACAAAAATAAACAGTTATCTTATGATATTGTGATGGCATTCGTGTTTTATAGCATAACATATTTATTGCACTACTGTATGCATATTTTAAAGGATATGTGAGAGAGAACGATAAGATTTTTTACTTTTCCTTGACTAGAAATGGTACAAATGAGCTAAAATATTGATAGATGAGTATTGATTTGCTTTATAATATTCGCTGAACCATTAAACTCGTTGGCAAATATAAATCAGATTTGTCTTCACCAGATAAACATATTTTATGGTGAGATATTTTTACAGGTCGTAAATTCGACGGGTAGAAAAATACCGTGGTCATTATCATAGTTTACAATTCCACACCCTGGTATATCATGGTTTACCACAATGTACTATAGTATACTATTGTAAGCCAATGTATGCATAACTCTGATTTATCTTTGTACACCATAGTAAATTATAGTTGCATTTACCACTATTTGTAAACGATAGTTAGGACTGCTGGAAAGAAACAACCAGGAACATATTTGCTGGTTGCCTGAGCATTTATACATTGGGTGCTTTGCTGCCCAGGGAATACAGGCTCTTAGGATTTAGGAGTGGAGAACAACGATAGTGTAGCTGCCTTTCTTTGCCCGCATCCCGCTGCTCACCGCATGTCGGCGCGGGAAAACATGGGTACGAATTCTGCTTGGAGAGTGTATGAGCGTTCTTGCCTCTCAGACTCAGACCGGATAACATTTATTCAGAGACGAATAACAAGGGGACTCGCGTCACGCGGCCTTCAACGTTGTGGGTATGGTACGATGTCGATATCATAGGTGGCGCTACGAACGGCGGCCCTCGGCACTTCCGGTTTGAGCCTGTAGCGTAGCGTTTCAATGGTGGTGACTCGTCGGACGTGTCTCCTTTGGGCGTCTTTTAAAGGAATTCAGGTGCGGGTAAATTGTTCCAATTTGTGGAAATGTTATCATTAATATGTTTTGTAATGACATATGTAGGTCTGACTAGCTGTCATACGTTATAGTCAAGTAAAACACATCATTTACTTTTGACAATTTGAGCCCTGGCAGCTTCAGACTCAGTCCGGCAAGACTCCACTAGGCATGCTACCTCGTATTCCCATTGAGCTGTGCACCTTAATATCGGTCTATACACATGTCCAAGATGCTGTTCTGACCGTGAGAGTATTTGCCAAACAACAGGCAACTTTTTATTGGGATTAAGTAAAGCGCTGACAGCGGAAATCACATTTAATCGGCACCAAGTGTAGGCCGGACGGCCATTGTCGCCATCGGCATCGCTCCTAGATTAAGTAGGGGCCATCAATTAATTACGTACACACATTTTTGGCTAAAATAGACCCCCCCCCTGTTGCACCATGTACGCATTTGGACTACCCCCCCCCCCCCCCATGCGTACATAAGCAGTTAGCTTTAACCCGGGGCTTTAACCCCCCCCCCTGATAAAATGAAGGAATCTTTATTGAGGAACTTTTAGTGTTGCGTGTGTAGGGGGGGGGGGGGCGGGGAAAAACTCATTTTTGAGTATCTGTATTTTGTAATAGAGGGATGAGGTAGGACTGTCATTAGGGAGCGTTCATTTATTAGTTACAGGGGGGGGGGTGGTGGGTTTGGGGGGGGGGCGTAAAAATTTCCGACCCCTCCTGAGGGGGGGGGCGTAAAAAATTCTGACCCCTCTTGAGGGGGGGGGCGTAAAAATTTAAGCCCCTTTTCAGCAAAAAAGCCCGCGCGTTACTATAGTTCAAAGGGGGGGGGGGCGAAAAATTTTCGGCGCCTACGGCGAGGGGGGGCGCGAAACGTTCCACGCGCTCTCCAGGGGGGAGCGCAAAAAAATTTCGCCCCTCCGCGCGAAATCTCACCACCCCCCCCCCCTGTAATTAATAAATGAACACTCCCTTAGTATCCAATTTATTCTGATTATCGATATTTTGCTCTCGATTTTTTGTTTGTTTTCATCTGAGATCATCATCACAGACATGGGGTGTGAGAGTAGCACCAACAGACAGTGGAGTCTGGAGATGGCTGTGGATGTACCGGGGGCACCGGGGGATGTACACAGGGATCTACATGTAGTAGTGGTATCGTCAAGATGACACACAGGAGGACTGTTGTGTCTTTACTACACTAGACTAGTAGTACATCGTGGGGTGTGTGTGTGCTGCCGGGGTGTGCTGACCAGACACATCAATACCCTACAGTTTTAAATTTTTTACCCCTCCCCCCCCCCTTACGGCCGAAAATCGGCTCGTGCGCGGGCCCTTTGAGCATAGTAACGCGCGGGCTTTTTGGCTCAAAACAGGTTAAATTATTTTGATCCCCCCCAAGAGGGGTCCAAATTTTTTTGCCCCCCCCCAGTCACGGGGTCCAAATTTTTTTGGCCCCCCCCAAACCCACCACCCCCCCTGTTGTTAAAAAATGATCACTCCCTTAGATGGTTGTGATAAATATGTCTTTAACCCTAGGTTATATGGATAGACAAATGGCTCTGGAGTAGACCTATATTCACCTTATACATGTATTACATACGAATAGTCTGGCACTTTGATAACACTGTAGACTGTAGTGAGGTATCAGATAAGCTGGCACTGGTGTGATACTATTAAACAAAAAACAGAACTCAGTGGGCATATCTACCTGCATTTTCTGGGTATTTTTCCGAGCTAGGAACTGCCCACAACACAAAGACATTAAAAACTGCAAGTGTAGGCCTAATAGTCACTACACACATGACTAAATTTGACTAACTAAGGGAGATCAACCAGAGACTAGATATATGCCTGGCTCTAATGAAATGGTCCAGGATAATATAAACCTTGAAGAAAAACAAAAACAATAAAAAACAAAAAACATTTTAGAGTTGTTTTCTACACTTAAATCTCTTAAGTACTACAATGTCAACTCTAACATTTCAGACGAGGGGGGCCATGAAACGTTCTACGCCCTCTCGTGGGAGGCCGTAAAAATAAATGAACATTCCCTAATTGGCCTAAATTTGATATCAGCAGACCTCCCAAGTCTTATATGTTAGCTATATACAATCCTATGTATCATGAGCGCAGGTAAATCTTATGGACGGTAATGTAGCTCACTATCGAGGCGTCCTTTCAACAAGCAACATGTCGTCGTGTATCTGTCCATACAAAGTATTAATCCAATATCATGCATTATGGTGTGATGGCTAGTTGAACGCCGGGGGGGGGGGGTGACTTAGTCACATGACATGATGATGATCACATGTGTGCGGCTGGCAAAGGTACTTTTTCTTCAAACTCCCCATGACAAGGGTACACTTTTCAAGAAAAATTGTCATGACAAGGGTGCAGTGACATCAAAATCCCCATAACAAGGGTCTAATTTTCAAGAAAAGGTCTGCGACATTACCAAAATTCCCAATTTTTCGCAAAAACATCACATGTTTTTTACAAAAATGTTCAGGAAATTTTACCAAACATAATCTATTTCCTTACTTTTTTTCCTAACCTAGGAGCTTTCGGCTGAAAATGCCACGACAAGGGTTAACTTTTGGGGTAAAAATCGCCATGACAAGGGTAAGGGGTGTCAAAGGTCCAGCCGCAGATTGTTTATTGTATTTTCAGGTGTTTGTTTGGATGGACTGGGATGTGTCAGTGACTCGATTCGTTGACAGGAAGTGAGGTCATCGATATGTTGACAGGATGGGAGGCCACCATTCACACTTTATGCATTCAAACCACAGACTTTTTGAATTGATGTCACTTCAATACCTTGAGTATACTTGTTTTTTCTCCTTTTTATTTTTAAAACCTGAGAATTGATGAGCTATTCTTGGTTCCTGATACCTAGGTTCGCAACCTAGACTGGCCAAATGGAATGTGTTATTGAACATGTTCACTTACTATGTGACGGGACAATATGGGTCAGTGTCCTGGTCAGGAACCCCATGGAATATCTAAGAAGTAAACTCTTTCTAAGTATATAAGTTCTTAAGTCTTTGAGTACTTACCGAGATGTTATGTAATGATCAAACTCTTATATTGAATGCAGACAAAAGGTCTTAATATTATCTCTGATAATCTACTTCAGATGTGGAGGTCATCTCCGTAAATGGCATGGCAAAGAAAGGACAAGGCAACAATCCCACAGTGAGAAGGGCACCAGAAGCCTGGACCCAAGAAGAGGCACACTTTAAAAGAGCAGTCCTTCATGGTGATGGTCATGCTGAAGAGCGTTTGAATGCACTATGACATCTTGGGTAGGGAGGGGAGTGTGACAGTGTGACCGGCAAAGGGGCTGTCTGCTCCGGGTAAGGGGGGGGGGGGGAGTTATATTGTGAATGCCAATGTGGCTACCTCCTTTGTACTGGAAATCGGAAATTCTAAACACCCTCGTACAACCCACACTTAGACTTTGACAGAATCCTTAAACCCGCAGTAGCATTTTGGTTTGCGTACTACCCAAGGGAATTCATGGTACATGTTGTATACACAACCAGCCCCTTCGGGGCCGGCATAGTGGGTTCAAATAGGCATAGGCCTAAAAGCCGGCATGAAAGAGGCTACCATAAAGTAGGCCTATGATTATGACAGCTATTAGTTATGTACCGGTAGGCCTACACACTAAAATAGGTTTATGTAGGCCTACGTAAAACTACTCAGAAAATGGACCCCCCCCCTCTTCACAACCACACAGACACCCCATTCTATGCTGGTGGCCGGCCCCTGATCCTGGGGACGGCGGTATTCCTGGCGTGGGAGCGTGGGAGAGGTGGCTCTTTGGCGGCGCGGTAGCGGACAGCGTCTCAGTGCGCCAATTTTTACGACGTCGAAATCAGCACCCTTACTTGGAAGCTTATTCTGATCCATCACGATAATTAAATCATTTATAATATCAAATTATATACGATGGTATATCCATGCCCTTGGCTTTACTGGGGGTTTATTTCTGCCAGAAATTCATCATTAATACGAAAACGCCACCAACTTTTAGTTCACGTTTTAAAGGAGGGAGGCGCACAGGTGCTTGCATTGGATGCTGGTTTCTGGCAGATCCAGCGTAGGAGCGTGATTATTGTTAATTAGAACATTATTTTAAAGTTTTGATATCTAGTTTATTCAGGGGAAAGTATATCCTTGTCACCGTGTATTACGTATTGAGTTCTATCATATCATCCTAGTTAACAGATAAGTGAGGAATTTGAGGGAATCTAAGTTATGTGGGAAAAAAAGTTCCATAAAGTGCCAATCCCGTAGCAGAAATCAACGTCCGTTTTGACATTTCCGGCGTCCACTTCCGGCGATCGGACCTTCTTTGAAATATAGAGTCTAACTAATAAAATTACACATCAGATTCGCCCATTTCAAATATACAAATAGACCGACCATTACATGTCACAGAGTAAAACTTTGTTACTACAAAGTCGGTCATAGCAAATTTAGTTTATAACTCAATCTCAGATTTAGGCACCGGGTTTTGAATAAGCTCCCATAGTCTATACGCGTTGAGGGTAAACAGTTTTGAACCGTTAGTTTATAACTCAAGCCAAACATCTCTATTTGTGTGGCTGTGGGAGGTAGAGAGTGACTGTAGGGGGTGACGGGCATTTTACAATATACAGCAGTCCAACATTATAGCACTCCAATGCACTATATGGCTATATATCTAAAACTGGACATCGACATCCATGTATCAGAGTCCTTCTAACAGAAAGCTATATTCAGTCTCATCAAAGTAGAAATCCATATATAGGTTGCTATATGAAGGAGAAGGCCATGTTCATGCCTATGTGTATGTCTGTGTGGGTGTACATGAGTCTGTGTCCATGAGTGTCTGCATTCATGCTACAGTCATAGGGTGTTTTTAGGCAAATTTCACTTTTTTGCGATTTTGAACTTTTTACTCGCCATATCAGGTGTTTTTAGGCAAATCTCACTTTTTTGCGATTTTGAACTTTTTTCTCGCAAAATCGGGTGTTTTTAGGCAAATTTCACTTTTTTGCGATTTTGAACTTTTTTCTCGCCAAATGGGGGGTTTGAGGCAAATTTCACTTTTTTGCGATGTTTAACTTTTTTTTCGCCAAAAGCTGCGGAATCTGCCACCATGTGTGATCCTATTGATGGGACTCTGTATAGACCCCAGCCTCGAGCTCTCCAGGCCCATTACAGCCGTATAGACCCATGCATAGTGAAGACCTACATAGTGGACATGAGGTCAAGTTAAAAACTGCAAGTCACTTGTTTTGCAACTTGCACTGAACTGAACCTAATAGCCCTTAACTGGGTTGTCAACAATCAATTAAACTATGACAAAACTCCCTCTATTTGGGAGACCAAATACACTATCAAATGATATATATTTTTTCAAAATAACACCCTGCGTAGAATGGCCCGATACTCAGGAATCCTACTGTGAATCAAAAAAAATCAAATTCGAATTATTAATACCTGAAAATTGAGAAATGCTGACGCTCACGGTTTATGTAGGAAATGTACTAAAAACAGCAAAAAAAGGTAACAAAACCCTAATTTTCCCAAAAACTGTTCAGTAGGATTTTTTCTAACTGAGGTTCCAGTGTTTTCTACCCTCATATTACACATTGGCATAGAGAACATATTGACACCTAGTCAGGATTTTGCGCTAGGAGCAATCTGTGAGGCAAAAAACTGCCAAAATGACCCACTGGTCTGAAGTATAAAACTGGGTATCGATCACTATAGAGCTACAAAGAGACAGAGAATCGATGTCCAGTAACAAGTACAGATGATGTATCTATAATCTCACCAGAACTTCTATAATCTCACCAGAATGTCTGTTATTGGCCTTTAGGTGTCACAGTACTAATCCGCCCCAATAGACCTAGGACAGGTAAATAGTGCCTACTATAAACAGTGTTGTGTTGGCTAAGGTGAGTACTAAGAGGCCTTATTTTCGACATAGAATCATGATTTTGGTATTAGAAGAAAGGGGAAGGTCTGGGTAAAAAAAGAAAAAGAATTCTTTGGTAACCATGGATACCTGTTATGACACGGAGGGGTCAAAGGTCCTATTTGTGATCTGTGATGGCCCCTGTGTGACTTTCTTGAACCAACACACTTGTTTCCATGGCAACTGGCGCAAAATTGGATCCGACTCCAATATGGTTGACCCTAATTAAAAAATCAGAAATGACATACACTTTAATATAAGCCTTTATTTAATTACGCCATCAAATTAGAACCCATTTTACAGCCATTTGATCATGGGAAAGAGCAAAAATTTGGAAATTCCCTGCCCCTATAAGTAACGTGACACCTTTAGTATAGCTATATCATTGTACAATTAAATGCACTGTTCCGGTAGATGTACAATAAAGTTTGTACAAATGATATTTGATTGGCTGCTATTTGGTGAGAAGATGTTTGGTCCAGAAAATTGTTAAGAAATGACATATGAATATAGAGTCGTTGACTACACAACATGGTGTTTATTGAGGTGATGTTCTCTGGTCACATCATCTTACATGGAACTAGATGTAGGCTGCTTAAAAAATGTAATTGAATGCTATAACCAACAGATAATTTGTTTTAATATGAATAGATAAAACTTTAGCCATATTGATTGAGTATATGAGTAGTGTAATTGTATCTATGCAAACTGTTTAATGGTTTCTTTGCAAACCAGACACTAACTTCATATAGAAAAGTATAATATTTTAGTATACCATTGATATTTATTCCATTGGAACACTGATCGGTCTGTTCCTTCACAAATATTAGTGCACATGTTAATCACATGTAATACAATCAGCCTGGAGAACGACTCCAGATAACAGAAAAATATCAATGGAATAGCATACAGGAAAATGAATATATGAAGGGGAATTTAATTTTTGAAAAGATTGAGCGTGTGAGTGGCCTCACAGATGACTCATGGTAAGATGGATCTGTACCTTATCATGTACTTAGAATAAGGAACTGCCTTATAATCATTCCTTGGTCAATTCTGGCATCAGAAATGGATTCCTTTTTAAAAAGTACCCTCAAGTTGTGTGTCATACATGTATGTTATTCTATTTCAGGCCAGCAGGTGGGTGTGGGTGAGAAAACAAATATCTATGCCTAAGCTAACGCAGGAAGACCTGTACAAGAACTATGCAATACAAAATATGTAGTTATAAATCGTGAATTAGACATGCGCTCTTATGGCGCATAGGTATACACCAGAGAAAGAAATTCTCAAATATGCCTATTACCGTATTCGACGTAATAAGCGCCCAGGGCGCTTATAAAATTATTTTCATGGCGTTTTAGTACTTAAGAGTTTAATTGTCTATAAAATCGTGAAATTTGAGCCTTTGTTCCAGTCTTAAAATGCCCCAAAAAGGGGGGGGGGCGCTTATTAGGGGGTGGGCGCTTATTAGGTCGAATACGGTATAGGCTTATTGCCATGTGTAGACCTAAGTACTATTACGGTACCATAAAATGGTGGCTACTGGATCACACATTTCTAAGGTTATATTTAAATAACCACATGAAGTTTTGACATCCGTCCCCCCCCCCCTCCCCCCCCCCCCCACAGCCGAGAGGCTTTTCCAGTTTTGCACCCCCCTCCATTGAGAGACTGTCTTTCATTATGACCATCTGCCTCCACCCCACTACCTACCAAGCCCCCACGCCCCCAAGGCTGGCAATAAATGAGTCGGCCCATAGGGAGTGGTCTACGCGTTTAACCATGGCGCAGCTAGAGGAGCCTTTACTAGGCGTTAGACCAAGTAACGCTCCCGAGACGGAGAGACTTGGCCTAAGGCTCCTCGCAGATGCGACATGGTTAAATGTGATTCTGACAACAAACAAAACACTTTCTAAACTGTAAATACACCTTCTATCATGTAAATATAACTGTAAATATGCTGTGAATGTTGATCAATACAATCGTCATAAAGGAGGTGGTGATATTCAGACCTCTACAATGTGTGTATAGCGTTCCTTACTCGCACATCCTAGAGGTGCGGATAAGGATATTTATTCCCACCAGGAGGCAGGGGCGGATTTTACGGGCACCGAGTTTAGGGAGTGCTCATTTTTTAACAACAGGGGGGGGGGGCGGTGAGATTTCGCGCGGAGCGCGCGAATTTTTTTCACCCCCCCCTCTAGAGGGGTCGAAATTTTTTACCCACCCCCCCCCCGGCAGGCCGAAAATCGCGCGCGTTCGCGCCCCTTTGTAGCATAGTAACGCGCGGGCTTTTCCCCTCAAAACAGGTTGAATTTTTTTGCCCCCCCCCCAAGAGGGGTCTGAATTTTTTACCCCCCCCCCCCCCGTCAAGGGGTCCAAATTTTTTACCCCCCCCCAAATCCACCACCCCCCCTCCCCTGTTGTTAAAAAATGAGCACTCCCTTAGCGAGATCGGCGAACAGCGGAGAGTGTGGGCCACACTGTGACTGTGGGGCTGAAACGAGTCTACCGAGCCCCCGAATACGTCGTCTGCCAAGGACAGCTAAAACTGGAAATCTAAGAGTTTGAGCTAAAACCCCTTAATTGTTCACCAATTACGTGTGGTTCTACCCTTGACAAGATAGCAAAACCTATGTTGGCAGTAAACACTCATGGAATGTGCCTCTACAATGGATGTAAACACGACGGGCAAAGGTGTCATCCCCAATACGCCGCCATGTTGACCTGAGTGCCCCGGAAGCCTCGAGGGCCGTCAACGCGAGAACGTGCGCAGAACGACATAAACGCGTCTGTACGTCACTTGCGAGTCCCATTCAATACTCGTCTTAGATTTATTCCACTTCATTTCTGGGGGTAAAACGTAACTTATACAAAAATTCTAATTTAAAACAGTATCTCTATAATCAAACAATAATATATTTAATGCATAATTATAAATATGTTGTTACTGTATCTGCTCCTGCGAGGTAAGACGTGTTTACGTTGGATTCCAAAATGGCAGACAATATGGAAGGAGACGAAGCGATGAACTCGATTATGATCGATATGCAGGCTCATCTGCGGACTGCCAACCTGCAGTTATCAAACCTGTCGACTATAGCACAGAAGGGCGATGAACAGGTAAAATTTCGCGCTGGTTTGTTAACTAGAAGTAGGTGAATCCGACTAACAAATTTTGGCAGTCGTTTGACAACACCACCAAGCCAGTCACTGACACTGCCACTGCCACTGGGTAGTCAAGTCAGCTGCCTTGCCTTGCCAGTCAATGTACCTGAACTGTCTTTGGGGAAGAGGTGGGGGTTCACTGACATATATTCAGTCAAATAAATAGTTACAAAGTTGCTGGTGCTATCGTAATCCCTGTAGCCTAATAGTAATTATAGGCGGCTTGTCAATTGACAGTGTCAGTGAGTGACACTGACAGACCTACCACTTAATCAGTTTACAGATCTATTATTTTTTAACAACACCCCCTCGAAATATTTTACCCCTCCCCCCCCCCCCCCCACGGATCCAAAATCAGCGCAGGCGGGGGCCCTTTGAAGCATAAAAATTCCACCTGTTACTGTTTTGACAATATTAAAGGCTGCAGTGCACGTTACTTACTAGTACTAATAACTAAATACTAGGGCTATAGTAACCATACTACAATGGGGCACGAACGCGCACGATTTTGGACCTGCTAGAGAGTGGGGTAAAAAAAAAAATTGACTCCTCTAGACTAGGGGAGAGGGGGCTGAAAAATTCTGCATGCTCCACGCGAAATCACATCGCCCCTCCTTCTCTCTTGTTAAAAAATGAGCACTCCCTAAAGTAAAGGAGCACCGCTCAGAATCTAGCGGCCGTTAGGAAGTACTCATTATTTAACAACAGGGGGGATGGCGGATTTTGGGGGGGGGGGGGAAATTTGGACCCCTATGCTACAAAGGGGCGCGAACGCGCACGATTTTGCGGCCTGCCGGAGGGGGGTAAAAAATTCCGATCCCTCTAGGCGGGGGGGGGGTTAAAAAATTGCGCGTGCTCCGCGCGAAATCTCACCACCCTGCCCTGTTGTTAAAAAAATGAGCACTCCCTTAGTTTTGGGCACTTTCAACTAAGTCTAGACCAAAGGCATAGTCTACTGTCACTGTACAGTTTAGTGTATTTAAGTTATTGTATCTGCCACCACAAGAATTGTTGGGATTGGGAGGGGGGGGGCAAAACAATTGTGTACATTCCTCCGAGCCTGGGGCTCTCTGTAGACGGGGGTTTAGGGGGAGATCTGCCCCCCCCCCCCCCAAAAAAAAAGAACAAACACAAAAAACAAACAAACACTTCAAACTCCAATTTGACTTACAGGTGAGGCTTTCCACTTTGCTATAAGGGAGTGATCACTTTTTTAACAACGGGGAGGGGGAGACAAAGAATTTCGACCCCTTGACCCCCCCCCCCCCTCCCTCCCTAACTTATAGGCAAAAAAACTACTTATAGTTTAAGTCTTCCCCCCCCCCCCATCAATAGTCCAAATCGACCGATTTGTGACACTAGCCCACTAGTGATCCGCTGCCGCAAATTTGCTGGGGATGTAATCATACAAGAGACAGTTGCGAGAATAAAAAACATTTAGATTTCTGCAAGTGTAGTCGCACGTCGCGCTCTGGGCCCCGGACTTCATGCTGGTGGTGTACAGTGGGATCTCTCCTCAATGAACCATGTCTGAGATATCAAAGTAGGGGGGGGTGTACAACCACTATCTGTGTCATAACCGCTATCTGTGTCAATAACATATAGAGGTCGACCATGCAACCGCTATCTGTGTCAAAAAAATGCTATATGTGTCAAATTAAGTGTATCAACAAGGTGTTATCTGTGTCAAGCATATCTGATATTTCTTCTTAC